>JAZGUH010001089.1:0-192475 GCA_037893225.1 Hippasteria phrygiana | reverse complement strand
GATAACAAAGTAATATGCATTTGTAATCATCTATACAGATGTGGCGTATCCAGGTTTTGGTCGGGTGGGGGCGAATTCGCAAACATACCTAAAAGATGACAGTCGCAATTTGATTTACATTTGTTATCAATTAGGCCCCTTAGTAATATGTATAAATCTAAATGTCCTGTCTGTTGAGAATTGAGCCGGGTTTTGAGACCATTCACGGCCGGCGGGAGGGGGAATTTCGCCCCCTCTGATACTGGGCAAACGGTAGTGGATTTTAACGATATTAGGTATGCAGACGAGTATGCCTGTGCCAATTATCTGGAACATCTCATCCTTTTATAGTTTACTAAAGGGTATGCAGTTATGTTAGATTATACAGGCCTCGGGACGCACGTTTTTATGCACACATGCAGTCATGGCAGTTTTCACCCAGCGTCAGAAAAAGTCAATTGCGCGAGAAAGGTAGTGATTTAGGTGTGGTGTCAAAATGTGCCTCGGACGATTGCCAAAAAAAATAAGGATCAGCAAAAAAAAAGCACTGCCAAACTCAAGGGGGGGGGGGGGGATTCTTCCCTCGCGATTCTTAGAAGGTTAAAATATTAGACTCAAAACAGAAGCATTAAAACTATTAAACAATTTTCTGGTCAACATTGATGATAATATTGTGGCACAAGTAGTACATTTCCTGGAACGATCGAGTTCGGTGAGTGATGGAAAACTATTATATTATCCCCAAAAGCCGATCATCCCCCACCCCCCCCCCCCCCCCCCCCCCCCAAAAAAATAGAGGCCCACAAAGGTTGCTCATTAGTGCGTTTTACCGTAAAAATTGCAAACAGTAGGTGTGGGGTTCGACCCCCAACCCCACCCTGGATTCCCCCCCGTCAGTACCTCATTATACCAGTATGTAAAACAGGTTTTTTTTGTCATTGTACAATCTGTATTCTAACAAAATGGTTATGGTTACCAATTTCGTGTATTTTTTACCATTAAAGTGCATATACATGGAGCATCAGTCCATTAAAAATACAAAATACCTCTCACTTGTAGCCATATCATTTGTTTCTTTTCTTTATAATTTTCTTTATGGATCCTGTCTCTAAATTTCCATCACCGCATTTAATGGCCACACTGTATACTTCTTGGGAAATTGTTCATCGGGCACTGAGGTGACCTCATCTAAATCTGGAAGTTTACACAATGCTTAAATAAACGCTGGCGTATGGAATTCCATCATTCTTCTCTTTTTATGATAAACTGTTCCCCCCCCCCCCCCCCCCCCCCCGAGGTTCGTTTTTTCAAAATTCTCTTACATCGCAGCCTTTCGCACACATGGGTCTATTTTTCTTTGTGGAAATTGCTCATCGGTGCCGAGGTGTACCTGATCTAAATCCAATTTGTTTTATAACTCATCTAAAATAAACGATGAACCGCGAGTAACTTCCAATCGATTTGCAGAGGAACCCACGACAACAGTAACGACAACAGAACTTGTGACGACGGAGGGTGTGACTACGGAGGGCGTTACTACGGAGGGCGTTCTAACGACTGTAATAACGACTACGCCCGAGGCTACAACTACAGAAAGAACGACAGTGTTCACAACTACAGGTTCGTTCTTTTTAGCATCGGCATTATAAAAGCGTATGCATCCATTATAAACGCATGTTAAAACACTATAAATTACGGGGCGTTATCTCGGTAACAAAAATCCACGGCGGGGGAATGTCAAGGTGAAAATAAAGTGGCAACTGGCCATTTTGAACAGTGGCCAGATTGCCAAGGTGCATTAATTTAGTAACTTTCTCATGAGAAACGAAAATGGCCCTGTATGGTTCGTAGCTATTTTATCGAGGATTACCAGGTAGGCCTACTCGTTGAGTGCTAGAGGACCTATCCGTATGAGACATTTATCATCTGTTCATGATGACAATGGCTGTGCCCTTTTGTTCCACCAATTTACTATACTCTGAAGCCAAAAAGACAAACGTGAAGAAAAAGCATTGATCGGATACGGATAGATGAAGAATTGATGGATTCCACCCCCGATACCTTGAGGGTTAAGGTATTGCTTGCAACTTGTAAACAGATGTCTCCCAGGTCGGCAATGCTGATAATTACAGCAACGGCTGGACCAGTGTCGTGCCAAAAAGTGTCCCTTGCGATATAGTGTCCACTTAG
Organism: Hippasteria phrygiana; assembly: GCA_037893225.1. Lineage (NCBI taxonomy): Eukaryota > Metazoa > Echinodermata > Asteroidea > Valvatida > Goniasteridae > Hippasteria > Hippasteria phrygiana. Next base: position 190,306 of record JAZGUH010001089.1, on the reverse strand, counting down.
TAGCATATTGGCTTGTGATTGGCCATGCGCCTATGATGTCACATTGTTTACAGAAGCTTGCCAAATAGTGTCGGCGTTTAGCGTGCATCCTATTGAGTGGCTGACTGTTTAGGGTACAGATAACGTTTCTTTTCATCTGAATTTTACAGTTTGAACGTTCTCATTTTTAGTTGTTATAATATTTACTAAGGACTCGTAGATCATGCTTAAATAGCTTTTAGTGATAGTTCAACTTATATTCGTCCCAAATCTTTGTGTGTTTTACGTGACACTGATGAGAATTCACCAATTTGAAATACGTGCATGCTTTCGGTTGTATTATTGTCAACAACCGTCTATACAACAAAAAATGCACTATTTAGCATTCCACAAATCTTGAGATAGATAATTTCCTTTAAGCAGTAATTTTCACTTTTTGCAGACTAAAATTGTGTAAAAAGTAGTGTTTTTTTCAGGCCACAATGATAATTTCCTTGCATTTACAAAGTAGGATTAGTCCAATATTTCGTGGGTAGGCCTATGTTTTATTTATGAGGGAATTTTACCGGGGAATTTAACTAAATACTGCTGCAATTTTGCCAAATACCGTCCATTCTTGCTAAATACTGCCCCTTTTCTGTACGTCCACATACCATAAATATGTACGTACAATTATACGCATCGACTGCGCTCGGACACTATTTCGCAGCGGACAGTATTTGGCATGTATTACATGCCAAATAGCTAGTGTCCGGCATCTGCGCATGCCAAGCAGACACTATTTCGCAAAGGAAACTATTTGATACGACACCAGAACGATCGAGTACGTCCGCTGCCCTTTTCATTAACTCTCGGGGATGTACGCAAAATTAAATCGGCCAAGTACGGATCCAAAAAGTGAATAAATTTTGCTTTATTGTAAGGACTTTGTTTCATGTTTGATATCATTTTCAGAGGCTCCAACAACAACAGAGGAGATAACCACCACGGTAACAGTACGTGAAACTACCGTAGTTCCTTCCACAACAGCCACACCGCCGGCGACAACAGCTGAAAGTACAACCGTCGTTGTTTCAACCACCCCTGAATCAACAACAACCGAAGAGATAACCACAGCGCGATCAACTACCAAGGCAACAACTACAGGTTTGTTCCATTCGATCTGCTGTGTAGGGGCTTTGCAGTATGCCCTCTTACTGCATTACATCCTTTAATGTATTTTCCTTTCTAAGGTTGACGAATCAATTGAGTGATATGTCAAATTCCTGAAACAGTTTCACTCGGGATGACAACATCCTGAGGTAATTCAAGTCTAGAGACAGAGTAAAAATGGGATACCGATTTATCACCACATCCTGAGAGTACGGTGTCAAATCCCGAGATATTACGTCACCTGGCACAACGAAACAGGTGGAAAGCAGCAAAAGTTGAAAATAGAGTATTAACGTGTTTCCTGAAAGTACAGGTTTAAGCTTTAAATTGACGAATTCTGTGTTGATGTAGCCCATGGCCATGAGTTTTGACAAACTAAAGCTCAGAATAAGAAACCGTCCTAAAAATACTGTCACTGAAAAAAGAAAAATACACAAAAAGAACCACAATATTTTCAGATTGGATTCGGTTGAAATCATCGGGATACGACAGTAAGAGCGTTCCTGATATTAAAAAACAAAAACCTAAAATGGACTTTCCAGAAAAAAAGGTTGTTTCTGCATATAATTCAGAATGCCATAGTGCGACTGTCCGCTCATTTCGTTAGGCAACGTGACATAAGTAACTGATTTATGACCTCTTCCAGTTTGGATAAAAGTGTTGCGACCACAATAATTATGTTCCCTCGTCACCTTTCAAGTGTATTATTTTCAAATATTACAGTAATATTAATATTACATCATCTTGATATCCCCAAACGGAAAACAGGTCCGCCAACAACTACTGAGCGGACTACTACTCGTGTATCAACCACGGGGGCACCTACAACCACTGCCCCACCAACAACTACTGAGGAAGTCACCACAACAGTAGTTTCTACTACTCCAGAGGCAACCACGACCGAAACAACCACGGTGAAGACAACCACAGGTAACATCATTTTCTACTCCTCCTGAATTTGTTATATTCGTCTCTGTCTTGATTTTTTTTGTCGCCAGAAAGAATACATAATTTGAGGTGTTTTGGGAATTTTAAAGATATTTTCAAGACATTGTGTTAACATACTGAAATTCAGAACGTTTTTTAGTTGTGTTGAATGTTGAAATTTGCATAAGTAACTTTAACTTTGTAACTGTGCATTCAAGATGTGTTACCAAACATTCCTTTTGCCACGGTGACTTAAGATTTCCGTTTTTTCCTTTGCCTTTTCTGTTCAATATTTACATATTTACATATGCAAACCTCCTTTTGAGATCCTTGGCATAAATTACGTAGGTAATTAGCAAGCGAAATACATTTTCACACTTGGTACGCAGCAGCAATGACAGAAGTGTGATTAGAAACAGTTATCTTGCCACTGACATTACACTTCGGTATTAAATTACACTTGATAGGTCCCACTGTCATTTTACACAGTGCCGCTCTTCAAGTCCGGCGCTTTTTAGAAATGTTTTACAGGTGCATCATGTCCGACAATAACAGATACAAAACTTCATTTGTTAATTCCAGTATTCTACTATACTGTTTCATTATTTCCCCCTTCTTTTCTTGATTTTAGTTAAGCCTTCTACCACAGAAGCCCCGACTACAGAGGCGTCAACGACCGTTGTGTCGACGCTAAAAACGACCACTGCTCCATCGACTACTGCCGCACCAACAACGACTAAGGAAGTGACAACCACTGCCGTATACACAACCACCCCAGAGGCATCAACTACAAAAGAGACAACAACTGTGCGGAGCACGACTGCCGCATCTACAACCGGTAAAATAACAATGGCCAGAATAGAAACTCTTAAGAGATATAACACCTGTCACTGAGCACCTTCCACAATATTGCTCGCACAACCGGTGAGATTTATGTTGAAGATAAGAAAACAACTGTCATCAAACCAATTCTGTCAATTTTACACCCTCAAAAAAATGCATTTCCTATTATGAAAATATAATACTTGTATCATTTGAGTTTATATAGTATCTTCTATAAACGTGCCCCTTTTTCAGACATGGTTTAAAGTCTGGGAGTGCGGATTTTGTCAATGAAACCAATAAGCCACGTCTTGCATGTAGAAATATAGACCCAAGTTGATACCATGGTTATTTTTATAATGATAGCTATTCTTGAAATTACATTGATATTTTGATTGGTAATGTATTTGTACAAAATCAAGCCTTATGAAAATGACCGAATACTCATCTCGATAAAGTATCCTTGTATTCTCGTAATCTGTTTAGAAGCACCGAGTACTACAGAGAAGACAACTACTCGTGTGTCAACCACAGAGGCACCACCATCGACCACAGCCCAGCCTACTACCACCGAGGAAGTCACAACAACAGTTGTGACCACTACTCCCGAGGCAACAACGACGGAGACAACTACTGTTCAATCAACAACTGGTAATGTGAAATTTAATGTATCAAATACAATTTCTTTGTTTGTGGAAGTATCAAGATACTGAAATGAATAACTGAGCCTAGTTACAGGTATGGCATTTTAATGAGCCTTAATCTCGGCAAGCTCTAGCAAAACGTTCAAATTGTGTACGAAAGAGGTTGAGTTTTGTGCGTCCATGTCATATCTGTTTTACTTTTCAGTATCGACTACTGTAACCACCCAACCACCCCGAGTTACAACTCCAGAGCAGTGTGCCGAAGACTTAGACTCGTACGACCCAGTGACGGTAACAAGGTACAACCCGGATTCCAACTCCAACATCTCCCCTGAGCAGTGGTGGAGGCCCGCAGACCCTCCTTCGAATGATTCTAACCCACACCAGGGAAGTTTCCTCAAGGTCATGTTTACACCGAGAGCCCAGCTTACTTCAGTCATAGTCGAGGAGATACAAGGACTGACTGACGAGGTGAAACTTGCCTTCTTGATCCAGGAAACCCCCGGTGGCCCAGAAACACCTCTGCGAAATCCAGAGAATGGCTTGCTGTTTATCGGAGACGCTGGCAGCAAAATTCGCCTGCCACCTGACATGCCATACGTGTCTGCAATAAAGGTGTACATTCTGAGTCCTTATCCCTCCTCTCAGTACCAACTGACTTTCAACGGCTGCGAGGAAATTGGTAAGTGCACAATAATCACGAGCAGAATGGCATGGAATATACCTGCTTGTTGTCGAAAACTTTTTTCAGTACTTTCTAAATATATATTTCAAACATACATTTTCCTAATACTGCAATTATTTCACTGTCACGAAAGTATAGCATTTAAATATTTTGACAATTTGTATGTTTTTATTAAACATCAGTCCCAACTACTGAAGCTACCACAACTATTGTGACTACCGTCGTGACCACAACCGTTCGATTTAGGTGGTTTGAAAATTTGAACGCCGAGTCGTCGCACTAGACTGACGCAACGCAAATTAATGAAATTGGGAGTCGGGGAAAATTATTTCTTCACCAAACTTTTTTTTATTGTTCGCAATTTTCAAAAAAGAATGTGAAAAAAATTAATTAAAACTAGATTCCGATGCAACAATTGTTAAGTGTTGTGCAGCTATAGGCTGTCAAAACTCAAGACCCACAGATGCTTGGAAAAATGGGATTTCGTTCCACAATTAAGTTTTTTAGACTGTAGAAAGATATTGAGCATTTGCTGTTACATGCCCGAGGTAATATTATTGTGTGTAATCTTAGCGCTGGATTTGTTTTGTTATATTTTGTTGTTTTGTTTTGATTTGCCCTGTTTTGTTTAGTTATGTTAAACTTTTCATTTGTTTTTATTTATTTATTTGTTTTTTTAATCCAACAAGTTAATTAAAATCGGGAACTGCGTAGACGGGTGTGAGTTGTATGAAGAAGCGCATGCGTGTTTTCACTAAAGTGAGATACGCTGCGTACCGCGGCGTTGACCATCGAACGTGTGCAAACGGCCTTGAGGTGTCCTATCCAGTCAATAATAATGGAGATCAATAACTGAGAACTCAAAGAAATTTGCCTTCAAAAGCGCCCTTGTATAATGCTGTGGGGTACCAGCGATGATCATCATAAAATGATGGTTTGTTGAATTACAGATACGACAGCTATGTTCACGCCTTTCGCTTTATATCATCGTCATTCCTTCTAGGAACTTTTCACAAGAAGATTGGTGTTTGCATTCTTTCTAATTATAGAACCACCAACGACTACTGAAACGACAACCACACGTGTGATTACTACAGTGGCACCGCCATCCACAACAGTCGCACCGCCATCCACAACAGTCGCACCGCCATCCACAACAGTCGCACCGCCATCCACAACAGTCGCACCGCCATCCACAACAGTCGCACCGCCATCCACAACAGTCGCACCGCCATCCACAACAGTCGCACCGCCATCCACAACAGTCGCACCGCCATCCACAACAGTCGCACCGCCATCCACAACAGTCGCACCGCCATCCACAACAGTCGCACCGCCATCCACCACTGAGGCACCACCTTCCACAACAGCCCAACCTCCTTCAACAACCGAGGAAGTTACAACAACAGTTAAGATCACGACTCCAGAGTCCACAACAATCGAGACAACAACGGTGGAATCAACCACCGGTGGGTTTATTGCTTTCTCCCTTCTATGTGTGTTTAATTCTTTTTGTTAGTTACAGATATGTTACAAATTGTTCATGAAGGAGAGAGCTCCCTCACCTACTGTGACCCTGCCCTGTAACATATCGATAAATTAATGACAAAGTTGGAACAAGTGTTTTGCTTTATTTGACACTAAAATGCCTTTACCGCACACATCTCACATGTTGAAAGCAGAGGCCTCAACTACAGAAGAGACAACCACAGTAGTAACTACAATCTCTACCACAATTATTCCATCAACTACGGGTGCACCGACCACAACTGAGCAGGTTACCACTACCGTGATAAGCACCACACCAGAGGTAACCACTACAAAGGAGACAACAACCTTACGGAGCACAACAGAGGCTTCCACAACTGGTGAGATTTATGTTGAAGATTAGAAAACAACTGTCATCAAACCAATTCTGTCACTGTTACACCCTAAAACAAATGCATTTCCTATTACGAAAATATAATACTTGTATCATTTGAGTTTATATAGTATCTTCTAAAGTGCCCTTTTTTTCAGACATGGTTTAAAGTCTGGGAGTGCGGATTTTGTTAATGAAACCAATAAGCCACGTCTTGCATGTAGAAATATAGACCCAAGTTGATACCGTGGTTATTTTAATGTTTTGATTGGTAATGTTTTGGTACAAAATCAAGCCATGAAAATGAACGAATACTCATCTCGATAAAGTATCCTTGTATTCTCGTAATCTGTTTAGAAGCACCGAGTACTACAGAGAAGACCACTACTCGTGTGTCAACCACAGAGGCACCACCATCGACCACAGCCCAGCCTACTACCACCGAGGAAGTCACAACAACAGTTGTGACCACTACTCCCGAGGCAACAACGACGGAGACAACTACTGTTCAATCAACAACTGGTATGTGAAATTTAATGTATCAAATACAATTTCTTTGTTTGTGGAAGTATCAAGATACTGAAATGAATAACTGAGCCTAGTTACAGGTATGGCATTTTAATGAGCCTTAATCTCGGCAAGCTCTAGCAAAACGTTCAAATTGTGTACGAAAGAGGTTGAGTTTTGTGAGTCCATGTCATATCTGTTTTACTTTTCAGTACCGACTACTGTAACCACCCAACCACCCCGAGTTACAACTCCAGAGCAGTGTGCCGAAGACTTGGACTCGTACGACCCAGTGACGGTAACAAGGTACAACCCGGATTCCAACTCCAACATCCCCCCTGAGCAGTGGTGGAGGCCCGCAGACCCTCCTTCGAATGATTCTAACCCACACCAGGGAAGTTTCCTCAAGGTCATGTTTACACCGAGAGCCCAGCTTACTTCAGTCATAGTCGAGGAGATACAAGGACTGACCGACGAGGTGAAACTTGCCTTCTTGATCCAGGAAACCCCCGGTGGCCCAGAAACACCTCTGCGAAATCCAGAGAATGGCTTGCTGTTTATCGGAGACGCTGGCAGCAAAATTCGCCTGCCACCTGACATGCCATACGTGTCTGCAATAAAGGTGTACATTCTGAGTCCTTATCCCTCCTCTCAGTACCAACTGACTTTCAACGGCTGCGAGGAAATTGGTAAGTGCACAATAATCACGAGCAGAATGGCATGGAATATACCTGCTTGCTGTCGAAAACTTTTTTCAGTACTTTCTAAATATATATTTCAATCATACATTTTCCTAATACTGCAATTATTTCACTGTCACGAAAGTAGCATTTATATATTTTGACAATTTGTATGTTTTTATTAAACATCAGTCCCAACTACTGAAGCTACCACAACTATTGTGACTACCGTCGTGACCACAACCGTACCGTCAACCACTGCCGTGCCGTCAACAACTGAGGAGGTAACCACGACTACTGTCATTAGTACCACTGCAGAGGCATCGACTACCGAGGAGACCACGACGCTAAGAAGCACCACAGAAGCATCGACTACAGGTTGGGATGTTACTTTGAGATGACTAGACTTTCAACAATACTGTCGCTCTTTTTTAAAGTTGAATTTTCGTAGCCTGTATTGTGCGTGCTACGAACAGAGACGGTGTAGCTGATAATCCTACCACGTGCACCCTAGCGGTGTCCCTTATTCAACAGAAGTCGGAGAAATTGTCTGAAGTTTAAGACTTCTATGTGGTTGCAGGGTAACCGCAAAGTCGAGTTTATGATTACAACCTATTTAATTAATAACGTGACACCAAATGTGGAATATAAGAAGATACTCTGTTTAATGTGACCCTCGGTAATCTGTGAAAATGTGGTTTTGTTTGGAAATTGTCCATTTCTGTCGTAGAAAGTATTTGCTTGTGCCAGATTTGGTTTGTGGCTCTGCCCTTTTGCATTGATCTAATGTATTAATTTCTTAACCCGGGGTATTCCTGAACACTAGAAACTGGTTTCGATTAGGCCGTGCATTATACATTATTACATGCATATTAATTGTACACAAGGAAAGCACAATAAATTTCATATGAAAATGACACAATGCATGATAAATGCAATAAAAGAAAAACCAACGAAATAGTTGAGATATTCATATAGACGACACCTTAGGATCCTAATTATTATAGTGGTCGTTCCTGGAGCAATTAACAGGAACCTGTTGATTGATTTTGTTACTAATTTAGGTGCACCAACGACAACTGAAGCGACAACCACACGTGTCACAACTACCTTGGCACCACCGTCAACAACTGAGGAAATTACTTCAACGGTTAAGACCACCACTCCAGAGGCCACTACAACCGAGATAACAACAGTGAAAACAACCACTGGTTGGTTAATTCTTACACTCCACTAAACTGTTCTCACTCTTTTAATCTTCTGTATACTTACCCATCTCTTGTGTAATCCGTTAAAGATATCGTGTGATAAAAAGTAGTCAACCTAACCTCATAGAAGTTGTCCTCGCTGTGCCGTTTCATAGCTGCACCGTATAATGCGTGTATGATTCCTGGCTGCGCTATTTTGGGTTTGTGATTTCTGACCAGCGCCCCCTCAACAAAGATATTGACAAAATTAGAAGACCGCCAACAATGAGGAAAGATAGCTTAGCAAGTGTAGATCCCGTGCGGTGTTGGGGATGTCGCAGGTCCAATTGGAGATGCAATGGGAGCAGAAATACCGCTCCTTTTTGCTAGTTCTGAGCATGCGCACGACTGGTGAACAAAAACGGAAAAGGACCGATATATCTGCTGCCCCCAGCATCTCAAAAGTCCCCCATTCCCGCACTCGTCATTTCTTTGGAAATGGATTACACGCTCAAAAGAAATGCCAGCTTCCATGTCCCGCAAGTAGCTTAAAGGTAGTGTACACGATAGGTAATCCTCCAATTTTTTTTAATGAATTATTACGAAATACATTACTAGACTGTAAGTTAATAGTAGTCTCAATCATCCTGTGAAATGATGGCACCAGGTGTGCTGTCGTTGTCAAGAAAAGAAAATATATATCGTTTTCCAACGATTTCCAGCTGGAAATCGTTGGAAAACTGCCCTGTAGCCGTTAGTCAAGGCGCGTGTGGCTACCCGGACGAGTAGCGCGCCCCAGACATGATGGCGCCATGGCATATCTGGGGCGCGTCACGCGCCCAGATAGCCACGCACGCCTTGACTAAAGGCTATCATCCGCCCGACGGTTGAAAACGAGCGCTGTTTTTCTCTGTTTTTTTCGCCATCCAACAACGCAAAACTTTGAACAGGTCAGTGGAACGATATATCTTATAAAATACTAACCCCCAAATCCGCCCATTTCTGAAAATTGCAACAATGACCAATCATGTACACTGCCCTTAAATCTGGTACGCGTGGCACCTTAGATCACGCAGATTGGGCAATTCGCATATTACAATCATCTTAAATGCCTTAAATACCAGATTTGACTTAATGTTACTCATGGAATACCGTATGTAAATAGTTTTAGGAGCGCACTACGTATTCAGGTTCCCTTGTCGTTTATTAAATAGTTATTTTTGAATCACTTAGTTTAAGATTATATCAGAAAACGTATCACATACATCACTTTTCTGAAATTGGTATTTGCAATATCTGCCTCCCCATTGACAGAAGCACCCTCTACAACGGTTGTAACAACACGAGCCGCTACAACAGTGCCGTCTACCACGGAAGAACCAACAACGACTGAACAGGCCACAACTACTGTCGTTTACACGACTACACCCGAGGCAACAACCACTGAGGAGTCAACTACTGTGCTGATAACGACAAAGGCCACAACAACTAGTATGTATCTCAATATACACGCTGCTATAAACGGATGTGAAGTCTTATAGGGTGTGAATTCTAAATTAAGAGCAACCAGAAGTCTTTTAAAAACAATAAGAAGTCGTGATCAAAATTGTTGAAAGATTTTGATCACAAGATTACATATCCCCCTGTCCCTCGTTAAATGTTGAGCGCTGTGAATTTTGGAAAAGGTTTGCCCCGGCCACAGTCGTGCACAAACTGTTTGTAAACTCAAACATCAGCATTTTACAGGATAATGGGGGGAGTGGGGGGGGGGGGGGGGGTGGGGGTGGGGGTGGTAACTACAAATTTTGCTCGAGATTGTAGGTGTTTCGATTGGCTCTGTGAATAATTCTATATCGGTACTATTCTTTAATAAAAGTAGATTGACTGAACTTGATCTTTGGTTGATCGTCTAAACATTCATTGTCACTGCTTTCTTTCTGAATTACAATTAGAACCAGAAACAACCACCGAGGCTTCAACAACTCGGATTTCAACTACTAAGCCACCTCCGACAACTACGGAGCTTTCCACTACGGAGGCATCCACAACTGCCCCAACAACCACCGAGGAAGTCATTACAACAGTTCTAACCACAACACCAGAGGTGACCACATCACAGATAACCACCGTTGAGTCTACAACAGGTACGGCAGCAATTAACAAAGCAGTTACCTATCAGGAATAGCAATTGATAGAAAATTAAGGGGTGATTAAGGTTAGTCTACAATTTACCGAAATCCGAGTTCACTGATAGAAGTAAACCACTGACACTGCAACAAATCAGTAAAGTCACAAGTAAATCCATTATTGCAGGTAATTCCTTTTCCAATAAATTTGCAGTCGGTAAGTCTACCAAATACCAACTTTATAATGAAAAAAATCTGATTTAGAAACAGAGTTGTGTTTGTCAACAAATGTCCTTTTAATACTATTTTCCTGTTAATACCAGTGCCAACTACTGAAGCTACCACAACAGTTGTGACTACTGTCGTAACAACAACTGTGCCATCAACCACTGCTGCACCGTCGACAACCGAGGAGGTAACTACGACTGCCATCATCAGCACCACTTCAGAGGCATCGACTACTGAGGAGACCACGACCCTAAGGAGAACCACAGAAGCAGCGACGACAGGTGGGGCTGCGTACTTAACAGTTTTAGTGGGAACTAAGAGGTTCTTCATTTAAAGTTAGTTTTTTTCCATTCAGTTATTCTTTCATTGTCTCTGCTCATGCAAAAGAAACAGGCCAAATCGTTGCTTTGTATGAAACGAAACCATGTTTGATTCTATTACAATAAGCTCATGATAATGTTGTTTTGGTAATATCAGAAGCCCCGCCCAGTACTACCGAAAAGACAACAACGCGTGTCGTGACAACAAAGGCACCCTCAACTACTGCCCAGCCAACAACCACAGAGGAAGTTGTCACAACAGTAGTAACCACTACTCCTGAGTCAACTACCCAAGAGACTACTACAGTGCAGTCTACAACTGGTACGTTAAGCCCGGTTCATGCGAATGCGAATGCGAAGCGAATTTATGACGTCAACGCCAAATATTCGCGCTGCGAATTCACAAAAGTTGAACACATTTAAACTTGTGCGAATCTTTGCTGCGAATGTTTTATGACGCCAAATTCGCTTCGCATTCGCATTCGCATGAAGTATGTACGAGTGTAAATCTTCCGAATTGCGGACACGGTGTGGGTAATTTTACACAGAAATCAGGGCAGAAATTGTGCTTGCCCCTTATCTAAGCTTTGGATATGGATATACATATACATAATGATGTTTCCTTTTATTCCTTCTGTCATTATCTCCACAATTAAAAGTTGCAATTGGCACTCGTAGGGTGGGGGGGGGGGGGGGTGGGGTGTTTAAAAGCAAGAATATTATTCGCAGATAGCGGTATGTAAAAGGTATTGTTATTAAAAATCAGATACGTAAACTTAGTGGCATTCAAAGGTTGTATAAGGAACGCTTTCTTTAGTTGGTTGATTCTTTAGTTTGGTAATTAAGCAAGACATGCGCAAATCTTTGAAATATTGAAAACAAAACTCAAAGTGGTGAATTTAGAATTTTACACATAATGTAGTTGGAGTTGCATTCCAAACTCATCCGGTTCGGTAGCACTCGGTCATGCGTAGTCAGGTGTCTACAGTATTAGTGTGTTAAATGAACACACGTATGTTGAGGTGTACGTGCACTGTATATATCTCCGAGGACAAGAGAAGAAAGGAAACACAAAGAAACCTTTCAGTCCTCGAACGTAGAGTCTTTTGTTGAAATCGGTCCTCGAACGTAAGGATACGTGCTTAGTCTATGGGGGTTGGTTATATTAAAGGAACAATAGGAAACACAAAGCATTGTCCTCGGACGTATTGGGGAAGTACGTCTGTGTGTATTGCGGGTGTATCAGTTTAGTTTATTCACAGGCTGGTATGCTGCAGTCGCACAGTATAAGCCGTTGCCTGGATCGGATATGTTGTGGCTACGGTTTCGAATGTAGCCATTGATAATAATGTCTGTGAGATAGTCTTACATCGGGCTGCTACTAGACGTGTTGCCAAAATACTGTACAAACGCTATGACAATACGAACCATTCAAATTATCTCTTCCGGGGTTTTCTGTCAGATGTACCCCAGAAATATATGTGCACAAGAAGTTTCCCAAGACACACATCATAAAACCAGGCCTGCAAAGTTTTTTTTAAGTAATATTTATTGATTTCTTTGTAACATTGTCAGGTAAAGTCGGAAGTAGATAGTATCGATTCTTGACATATTTCTATAGCGATTGGTATCGATATGATTAAAAGCTATTGAATTATGCACTATTCGAAAATCGCCGGGATCGCTGGTTCAGTTAATAATCAATTGCTGCTACAGAATCGAAGCACAACCTACACCGGGTTTGAACTCGTGAATCTGACCCCCAAAAAATATTGCACACTAATAATCACCAGGAAGGTTTCAAGTTGGTCGTTAGCTTCACTTCCATGGGATTCGCATTCTTGTAAATACCCCGCTTCCAAAGAATCTCATGAAAAGTATGACGGCAACAGAGGAAATCAACGAATATCACTGCTTGTAAAATGCTAAAATGCAATTCAATTACGCAACACCATTATGCCTATTCAAACGCAAATAAGCACCTCATTGCTTAAGAATTGAAACTGATCTGACGTCACTTGTACAGCACAAAGGGAAAACTGTAGATCTGCACAATGACCAAAACTAAGTTGGCAGAGGAAACATACGTGAACACCGTTTATTAATTTAAAGTGACTTCTGTGAAATTGCTATTTGTTACTTTGAGTGATATGTCCACTTTGAAAGGGCTCAAGTGAAGGCTAGTCTCTTTCATCGCAGAAACTTGCAAAGGAAACGCAAATGTTGGTAGCTTACCATGGTAAGCTACCAACAGACATCTGCGTTTCCTTCGCAAGTTTCTTGGTACGTGCGCACGCGTCGTGCATGCGGAAGGGTTGCCCCCTGTGTCACAGGCAATGCAAAAGTGTGTCAACTAAGAACTCAAAGAAATTTGCCTTCAAAAGCGCCCTTGTATAATGCTGGGGGTACCAGCGATGATCATCATAAAAATGATGGTTTGTTGAATTACAGTGGCGGAAACCACCAGAGCTTCTACAACTAGAGAGGTCACAACTACTGCGGGGCCAACAACTGCGGAACTTACGACCACTGCTGTTGTCAGCACTACACCGGAGGCAACTACCACGGAGGAGACAACGACTGTGCTTGTGACGACGGCAGCACGTACGACAGGTATCAACAATTACACAAGAATCTTACCCTGTAGATATCCTGGGTTATATCATTTTTTCAAGTGAGCTCCAAAAACTGTATAAAAAGCAGTAGACGGAATTGGTTTGTCCGTTGTTAAATCACACACGCACAATTTGTTCTTGTAAGGTACCGGAAATTGAACGTTAAATGTCCCTGTCAAATGTATTATTTACATCATGTGGTTTTTTCTTCAGTAATAGTTCACTTGCGAACCTATAGGGAATGGGATTTTCAGTTAGGAGATGGAATTTTTCATTCCACTTGGCTTCGCCTCGTGGAATGGAACATTTAATCTGGCACCTCATGAAATTATTCTTACCATCGCACTCACAAACAATAATTATTTATATACCTTTTCTATTTACTGATTTTAATAGACCTACATAGACTATGGAAAGAGTATTTCAGAGGCATGCAATTGAACGTCTTCTCAAAATATTTATATAATCTATGTATATTTATTATAAACTACATTACATTATAATGTTGTTTTTGTTTTTGTACCGAAAGCACAATTTGCTTTTCTCATTACCACAATCCAAAACTAGTTTTGATTGATGAGCACTCTACAACACAACCATGCCAATCGTTCAACAGTTGGACTGGCTCGTGAGGCCTCTAGTTGTAAAACTCACAAGGAACGAAGTAGGTTGCTAAATATGATTCCTAACAATTATTTCCTGCAGGGGCACCATCAACAACTGAGAGTACCACAGTCCGTGTATCAACGACTGAGGCACCTTCAACCACCGCACCGCCTTCTACAACCGAGGAAGTAAGCACAACTGTTGTGACCACAACTCCTGAATCAACTACGAGAAAAACGACCACAGGAAAGTCGACAACGGGTAATCATATTTCAACGTCTCTATAAGACTGCAAGCTTTCAGAGCTTAAAGACCATCATTCATTTTACTTCAGTGAAATTTACATGTGAGCGATAAATTTGTTGAGGCAAAGAGATGTTTTATGTGGACAACATTTGTATTTTGTAATACCTTTATATAATGTTATCGTAATTGTATAATGAAACCAAGATTTGCACAAGGTCTGTTGCTCGAAATGACGACGAAATCAGTAGATAATACCAGAAATGTTTCCTTATAGAGCTGGAAGGAACACTCGGAATGGTGTTTGGGGGAAGCCCAACAGATCTGGGTAGGACTGGAAATCGAATCCATATGATGGCCCAGGCAGGATTCGAACCAATGTCACAGAGGTGAAAGGCAAGGAAAGCGAGCAACAGCCCCTCTGACACTCTCTTCGATAGCTCCCCCAGGGAAAGTCACAATATCAGAGAAATCCCCTGAAGCTGATTAATTTTCTTATCGTTAATACTGCATCACAATGTGATCCTCCCTCGTTTATCTCGTGCAGTTGCCTCTACGACAGAGGAAACGACCACTCAGACCACGGCTCAAATATCCACAACAGTCCCTTCCACCACCTCGGCCCCAACAACGACTGAGGAGGTCACTACCACAGTAGCTATCACCACCACGCCAGTATCCACTACCGAGGAAGTCACCACAACAGTGCTGAAAACGACCGAGGCATCTACTACTGGTATGTGTAGGGCCTATGGTCGAGTTGGAAAAAGAATTATTTTGCAGGATTCCAGTACATTTTCAGACGATAACACAACTGTTAACAGTGGCATAGCTAGGAGGGGGGGGGGGGTTGGCGCCCGCATACAAATCGTCTCCCCCCAGTCCCCCCCCCCAGTCCCCCCCCCCCCCACTGAAAATTTCTCAAATGCAGAAAATAGTAGTATTATTGAGAAAAAACACTGTGAGCGCCCCCCCTCCCCCCCCCCACTATAACATCCAACCCCCAGTCGCCGCCCTATGGAGACAGCCATGGCTACGTCGCTGACTGTTAACAACCTGATTTGGTGTATTTTTAGATAACTTTCAGAATTCTTATAGATTAGGCCTATGAGAGTCTTGGCGGTGTTGGTGAATTTTATTTAGTGTGACAACTTTGGTTGTCTACATGTACATAAGTTTTTATTTTGCACTATGCCGTATTCTCTCCACTGAGCAGAGTATTTATTATACATTTTTTTTGAACATTGTTTTTTAGATATTGAGTTTTAAAAAATATAAGCCTATCCGTTTTTAACATCCGTATATCTATATAATGTCTTTGTTGGTCTTTGTTTTTAAATTTCCATATTGCAAAATAATTTCAGTTTGTTTTCAATGCTTTGAGGTTTAAAAAAATATTCACGTTCGACGGACAAAATAAGGGTAATGTTTTACCCACGAAACTATATAACTGTAACAAAGGCGCTTCAAATATATTTTGTGAAACAAATCACAAGGCAAACTGACTAGGTAAATTTGAATACATTTTCAAAGTGAACAAAGAAAACTGGCAGGAGCGGGATTCGAACCTGTGACCTCCGGAATACCGTACTGGCGCTCTACCAACTGAGCTAATCTTGCCCTATGTTGGAGGTCTCCCAAATTGTCAGTATCTTTGTTCGGGTGGGCGCTAGTTAGAAATCATAAACCCATAATGCCGTATAGCCAGGGATCACGCCCAATTTTACGATGCAACCTGGGAAGCGACATTGTGGGTATCACTCAACGAGGATACGACTTTTTAACTTATAATTCGTCAAACAATCCACACGGGAAATATATTTTGGTTTGAACTTATGCATTTGCAAATCGCGATATTCAAATCTTGCCTTCAGAAAAATTACAGAGGGTGGTATAAACACCAATGAGTTTGCCTTTTTGCCCAAGACAAACACCGGATTATTTAATTGTACGCCACTTGTAAGCAAACCGTCTGAATTTGTATCCGCTTTGTAGAAGCTCCATCAACTACCGAAGTAACAACGACACGAGTAACAACGACAGAGGCACCTTCAACCACTGCATCACCATCAACAACTGCCCAGCCGTCAACCACCAAGGAGGTCACAACAGTTGTTACTACCACTCCTGAGGGGACAACTATTGAAACCACTTCAGTGCAGTCAACTACAGGTAGATTTGCCCCGTTATTCCTAATAATAATGATTACAGTCGAAGAGTTTGGTTAACACGAGACCCCGGTTAAGACGAGCATTTTCGTCGGTCCCGACCACATCGAGCGTATTTCCTATAGGGGAACATTTCCTTATTATACGAGCTCTGATAATACAAGAACTTAGTTAAGACGAGCATTTTTTGGTATTACTCATTTCTGGTACTGAGACCAAGGATTCCTCATATCCATATTGCACTTTTGCTTGGAAACCCGAAGAAACGTGTGCATAGAAGACTAGGAAAGTTTCCGTGTTGGAGGTGAGGGAAACCATGGAATCAGTCAGGGACTGAGAACCAAATCCACGTGTCTGCCCCCGCGACCACAGCGGAGGAAAGTGCCACTAGGCCAACATGGCTCCCCCTATCGTTTGGTATGAAAATCTAAAAGTAAAAACCTTGCAATGAATTCCATAATTACTTCTCAACTGACCAGTTGCTTTCACCACGGAGGAATCGACTACAACCATTGTAACAACGCAAGAAACGACCACTGTTCCTTCGACAACTGAAGCTCCAAGTACGACTGAAGAAGTAAAAACCACCACTGTTATCACAACCACTCCAGAATTGACAACTACGAAAGAGGTAACGACGGTTGCAACTACCACAGAGGCACCAAGCACAACAGGTGATTGTATATACATCATTTGCTCTTTAAAACATATTTATTCCACTCTATTTAACATACCTCTATATTCCATCCCCAAACACAAGATATCATGTTGTTTTGGCCTCAGCTTGGTGTCATAGGTCTTGCATTGCAAAGCATGAACATCTTTGGCATCGTCACAAGATAAAATCCAAACTGTATTGGCAGAAAATAAAGTTGTTAAATGCCTCTTTGTTACTGCTTAACAGAAGTGTTGGCAACTACGGAGACTCCAACTACTGTCAAAGAAATCACAACTGTGATTACAGAAGGTGAGCTGCACATTGTCGTTGCGCTTAAAGCCTGTCACCTACTGCCATAACATTTCTGTCAAACAGACAAACTTTTGGTGATTTATTGCAGGCTACCAAGGGCCTTGATTCAAGTATATATGGCGGGTGTGATGATCAAATTCCCGAAACCCGCCAACCATGGTAACTTCGAAAAGCGTATGAATTATTGTCCATATATACACGTACATAATTATAACTATTCATAAGATGGAATTTGCGTCGGGGTGATGTACATTCAATATTGGGTTTTGCCCTTCACCGATGTATTTTTTATAAACACTGTATACTCAGTGTTGTCCCGAGAGATTATTTGGAAAAAATCACTCGGGTGGGACTCGAACCTACGACCTCCTGCTTTCTAGTGCAGATGTCTTACCACTCGACCACTGAGCTTGTCGGAGTCGGTTGGCTGGTTCAAATCTGATATAGCGGCGGGTACCGCAGCCAAACTATTCATCAGATGGAATTTGCGTGGGGGTGATGTACATTCAATATTGGGTTTTGCCCTTCACCGACGTTTTTTTATAAACACTTTTTTTCCCAAATAATCTCTCGGGACAACACTGAGTATACAGTGTTTATAGAAATACGTCGGTGAAGGGCAAAACCCAATATTGAATGTACATAATTATACCCTCACCTTAAAACCCTCTATCCGACAATTCTACTCAGAAGTTTAGGTGGAAGCAGGGGCGTAGCTGGTGGGGGGGGGGGGGAGGGGGGCGTAGGGGAACGCCCCTATAAACATTGTCGTTCCCCCAGTCACCCCCACTAAAAAATTCGCTAACGCAGAACCTAGTATTATAAACAAAAAGCACTGTTACATTTCCGTATTGGCTCCTGACCTCTTTTTTTTTCTGGTTACAAACATCTGGGGAATGATCCCATGGCCCCTCCGCCCCGGTCAAAAAGAGGGGGATATGTCCCCCAACCTCATTCGAAATCCACAGCCTTGTAGGATGCCTTGAAGAAAAAAAAGCAAATAATTTACGCTTGTATTCTTTGGTTGCAAAATTTTATTTAGTTTAATTCAAGTATGCTGTAATGTTTTGAGTATTGCCTAAGAGACGTGATCCATAAGTGTATATTTTGGATAAGAGGCTGTTCGTTTTAGACTATCGTTAATAGCGTTTTGAGAGATTAAAAATGACATTGACCTTGGTTGTCTGCAGCTTTGTAAGTGACTTTAGTTTTTAATGCATGTTATAATGCGCAACTAACAAGCAACTAACAAACAACTAACAGCTCGGAGGAATCATGAAGGTTTTACGAACTGCATTGTACCGAAATCACGAACCCAACAGCGTGTGACTCCCGTTTGAAGGCTTGTCTGGATTATAGCTTCTGTTTAGTTGAGCAATGGTGCGAATCAACATTGCACTGAATCTAATTGACTGTTTGCTTTCCAGCGCCAACTACTGTCAAATCCACGACAACTGAAAAGGTCACTACTCCAGAAGGAACCACTGTCACTGTCTATGAGACTACCACCGAAGGCGGTACAACTGTTTATACGACAACGCGAAAGACACGTAAGTCACATTTAACCCATTCTTTTTGTTCCGAAAGTCACGTTAGGCTGGTTTATAGTCGGTCGCGCGATGGTTGCGCTTCTGAAAAACTGACGCGCGATCAGCCTACACACGGTTTATAGTTGTCGCTAACACGCCAGCGACCGGTCGCTAATAAAGGACGCTGGCGACGTCGCTACAGAGTTCAAATAATTGAACTTTGACCTCACCTTTTTTTTTCAATGGGCCAATAGAATTGCCTGATGGGTAAGAAACGATGAATATGCAAATATGGCACACGGCATAAAAAATAAATATCATTATCAATAAACAACGACAACGTCCTATATTTTATTTATGCGTCTTAATATGTATTGTTATTAAAACAGCTGGGACAGACATTAATCGCACATAAAAAAGCTGCTAACTCCGATAATGAATAATTTTCGCATCTAAAATAATTGTACGTTCAGCACTGGGCGCTCTCTCGTTAATAGGGAACAAGCTTGACAGCCTTGATCAAGGCTAACCTTTGCTACGTTAAATCTTAATAGCCGAGTATTTGTTAAAGGTTGCAAATAAGAAAACCAAAACTTAAAATGTAAACGTCGAATTTTGTATTTTCTTTTTCTTCTCATGTAGCCGAGCCTGTCTGTAAGTTTGGCGGTAAAGAATACAATGTAAGTATACTTCCATTTCATACACACACCTAGGCAGAAAAACACATGTTTTTCCATACCCAGGCAGAATGTGAATTCCCCCATAACATTTTGTGGAAACCTCGAAATGGCTGATTGACCTTTTCAACGGAAAAATGTAATCGTGAGGAAATCTGAAAGCCAACAATATGTAGACGACGGCTTTGTCATTAAATCGGTGGAACGATGTATTGGCAAGGGTTTTAGTTAGGATTCTTAAATCTGTCTGATAGGATTGTACCACAATTATCGCCAATCGCTCATTTTTTCACTTGCATTCCAATGCTTACTACGTGTTAAATAAAAGTCTTGTTCCAGACAAATTCTAACCTTTTGCGAAGTGAAATAACTTTTGGAGCATTCACGCCAAAGCGAGCCACGCTCACACACACTCAGTCGTACTTTCCCAATACTTCTGAGGACAATGCTTTGTGTTTCCTATTGTTCCTTTAATATAACCCAACCCCATAGACTAAGCACGTACTTCTACTTGCGAGGACCGATTTCAACAAAAGACTTGACTTGCGAGGACTGACAGGTTTCTTTATATTTCATTTTTCCTCTTGTCCTCTGAAGTATATACATATGTACACAAGTGTGTAAATTCCTTTCGCACATTGGGTTATAGAAAATCTTTCTATACTCAAACCCTGAAAATTCCTCCGACCCAAAATTGTCAACATCGGCCTAATATGTATTCCTCTCCATTTTCGTTCACATAAACCCTAACCCAAATTTACCTCTAGACCCCTTTACTGGAGACCCAAAACGTTATGGGGACAGGAAAATGTCCCCACAACTCGGTCAGCCTTCTTCAAACAAAATAACATTTCCCCATAACTAGGTGTAGGCCTACCTGTAAATACCAGCAATCGCGGATATTGTCCCTCCTTTGTTTGCACTGTAACCGTTTTCGGAAGGCCTCCCATATGTTTTGTACACGAATGTTAATCGTTGACGTTCGGTCAATCGCCCCTTTTGTCCCTAGTCCGCACAAACGTGTATCGACCTCCAAACGCGGACGTCCTATGTTCTCTCTTTTGTTTGTACTTTAACTTTTTTGGAAGACTCCCATAGGTTTTGTACACGATTTCAATCGCGGACGTATTCTGGGAATCGCGGACGATATTGTTCCCTTTGTTATACGTCCACGTTTGTTTGGGAGAACAAACGCACGATTGCCGGTATATACATACTCACTCACATACACACACACACACAGTCATGTAAACGGGTGCAATCGTGGACCTCCCATCGTTCCTCTTTTGTTTATACTCTAACTTTTTCGGAAGGCCTCCCATTGGTTTTGTACATGATTTTCAATCGTGGACGTTAGGTCAAACGTGGACCCCTTTGTCTACGCCCGAATTCTTTTGTCCTAGGTCCACGATTGCCGGCATATACAAACTCACACACACAAGTGTGTAAACACCGGCAATCGCGGACCTCCTATTGTCCCTCTTTTGTTTATACTCTAACTTTTTTGGAAGGCCTCCCATTGGTTTTGTACACGATTTTCAATCGTGGACCTTGACACAATCGCGGACCCTATTGTCCTCTTTGTTAAAGGTCCACGGTCTGAATAGCTATACAAACGCACACACACACACAAACAAACAAAACAAAATCAAATAGAATAGAATATAAAAGCAAATACATAAATAGATAATAATCTTGTTTTGTACCAAAAATGACACAATGCCGGTATCACTCCCTTATCTGCTTTCATTCTCAGAAAGGAGACGTGATCCCCATCAATAGGCCGTGTACTCTACTGATTTGTGAAGAGGACGGAAATATCAAGTACGAGGAAGTCATCTGCAACCGCACATGCCCTGATGTAAGGAGTTAACGGCTGGTAGTATGTTAAAATCTAGAACACGCTCCAAGAAGGCATCACAGACACCGGTGAATTCTACACTTTGAAAATACTCCTGTGGGCTCACCTGTTTTGGGAGACTTACCGACAATATTTCTTGTTCACGTTGTGTTCCAGCGCACTTAGAGCAAAATTATGTTTTGATTTTTGATCTATTTAAATGATATTTGATTGATTTGTGTGCTCCTTAAATGTAATTTATAGTCAAACCTGATCTTGCCATGTGAATTTTGGTCTTCAAGAAATACCTGTATGGACAAAAAGCCGTTGTATTGTTACAACACCAATATATAATAAAGAAGAAACTCTTTTTCGAACCCAGAAACAAGCACCAACGCCCAACGCCCGACCCCCACCCCCCCCCCAAAAAAATATAAATAAATAAATAAATATATATATAAATAAATAAAATCAACTCCTAATACAGAATATTGTTTTGGTAACAGGGGAAACTGTTGGATGTTAGCCCCGAAAAGTGCTGTCCAGTTTGCGGTAAGTGGTACTTAAAACAGTAAAATAGGCTACTTATACACGATTCAACTTTGGACAATAATTCTTATCAGGGCAAATTAGCCTAAAAGAAATAGGTGCAATACTTAATAGTATGCACATATCTGACGTTTTGTACAAATATTTAGTAGAGGATCTTGAATTATGGTTTTCTAAAGCCCCCTTTACACCGGGCTGCGACCTTTGTACCACCTATGAGCGACCACAAAAATGGCAAGGACGCTCAATGGTCGCCTAAACCCAGAAAATCCTTTTTCTATGTAACTGCTCCAGCGATCCTTGCGCCTCCCTTGAACCACCAAAACTGCAATTTTCGGGCATTTTCATGTCGAGCGACCTGTGCGTCCACTGAGCCACTTGCCTGCCTCCCCTGTGCTTCCCCTGTGCAACCTACGGCAACCAACGCAATTATAGGCAACATAGGCGACCCCCGAGCGATGTTTGGGCAACCATTGAGCCTCCTCTGTGCCTCCTCTGCCATCATCGGCGACCAACGGCGATCACTGGTCGACCATTCAGCCATGCTTCTGCCTCCTAGGCGACCCTTGAGCATTGTTTGGGCGACCCCTGACGACTGCTGGGCAACCTGGAGTGCCTGGGTATATGCCCTGATTCTGGCGCTTTTCCATCAGTTTCATCCTAGGAGGCAGAAGAGAGGCAGAAGCATGGTGGCTCAAGGGTTGCCGTGGTCGCCGAATGCAGGCACAGCGGTCGCCACAGTCATCGTTCAATGCACGCAATTGGTCGGCCAAAGGAGGCACAAGGGAGGCAGAAAGCATCGCCCAGATTGACAGTAAAATTTGCAACAGAACGCATCTATTACGTGGCGACCATTGGCCGACCATTGTGCATCCATTCTGCAACCACGGCAATGCTTGTGCCTCCCTTCTGCCTCATTTGAGCCACCTTTGAGCAACCAACCTCCTCGGCGACCTTTGTGCGACTGTTTTGAACATGTTCAAAACTTTACGGCGACCATGGCGTCCATGGCGATGTCTGAACATCCTGTGTACATCTTTGAACGACCTAGGCAACCATTCGGCCTCCTTTGAGCCTCCAACGGCGACCTAGCCAGTTTTATGGTCGCACAAGGGAGGCCCAAAGGTCGCCATCCTGTGTAAAGGGGGTATAAGCATAACTTTTGTTAATATGGCATCAAAGTACTATCCACCGGACGGTCTGGTTCGTTGTTCATCACATATTACATATTACATATTTCATATTATTTCTATTAAGATGAATTTCATGGTTGGAACTGCCGAGCGGATTAAGGACTTGTGGTCATGAGGGATATGCAGTTTGGGGATTTTTAGAGCTGATGAATGAAGTGATTTTTACTAGTTTTTGTGTATAGTTGTTGGATTGATGTCTGGTTTGTTTCTAGTTTTCTTTATAAATTATATTTGTTTGTATTTTTGTGCATATTGTGTGTGTTACTAATATCTCATTGTGCACGTATTAGACCAATGATAAAATCTTTAAAAGAAAGTACAATACTCATCCACACATTGTTGTTCTGCTCCGTTCACTGAAAAATCATGGGGGTTAAAATTTACCCAATTGTGGGTGAAAACTGCAACTACCCAAAATTAGGGGGAATAAACTCTCATCCGATTGTCTTCAGATAGACCTACCCAAATTTTGGGTAGGAGCAGTTTTCACCCACTATATTGGGTAAATTTACCCCCCATAATTTGTCAGTGCAGTGTTGAAGAGGGATATATGTAATTTGCGGGCCAGTCAGCTTTTTAACCCATTAGATTTAAGGTACCAATTCCACCGTAAGAGTTGGAAACAACCAGAAGGAAGTTAATAGAGACACATCAATTGCGTCACAATTCATTTCCATTTATTTTTTAAACAACATAAGAGAATGGTCAGGGTGTGATCTGAAAGTTATCAGCGTTGGAAAGACCACTTGTGGCGGAAGCGGCGCCAGTGATTCCGGCTTTTTGTATAATTTGATTATAGGTATCCAGGCCAATGCCTAACTCCAATGTCAGCATTCAGTTACATCATTTATTCTATTATACAGTTCCCGAAGAAGAGAACTGCTTCTTCAGACATCATTCCAACTTCGTTGTGATTGACGATTGCAAGTCGGAAGGCCGTATCCCCTACACCGACTGCGAAGGAATGTGTGGTTCCAACGCCTACGTCAACATGCTGCCGGACGCTAAAATCAAGTTCACCTGCGGCTGCTGTAAGCCCACAGAGCTGCACCAGAACTTCACCAAGATGACCTGCAACAACGGGACAAAGTTTACCCACGCGTACTACGAAATTAAGGCGTGTTCCTGCAACTCCTGTGAATACGATCCCATGGAGTCATTGATTATTGACACGATTGATTTGGGCCCGTAGAAAAAAATGGACTTCCTGGTATTTTTCTAAACACTCCTCTTTCTCACGAACAAATTAAATACCTCCAAACTTTTTACCTGATTTGATGTTGCTAAGTAATAGCATTCAATATTTCAGTTGATTTTGCCAAGGTTTGTTCCATGACGTGTACAAAAAGACTAATATTCAGCAGAAGATATACATAATAATTTTAATATTAATTCAAGGAGAAAAATGTCAAATACACAAAGTGCTTTTTGTAACACTGCTGTTTAACAGAGGATGTTTAGTTAAGTACTAAAAGGGCAATTAGTTTTACGGAGACGCATGAACTTTGAAGACTGGAAATACATTTGACTATGGCTACGAAAAACATTATTTTATTTTTGCTAGTTGCGCTTTTGTTTGCTGGGTTCACCTTGTTTTAGAATTGTGCATTTATTTCAACGCTTTGGCAGTTTTAGGTTTTAGTGAACTGCGTTAGCTAGGCATGTTGGCTTTAATACAAAATATGCCTTGAAAAAGAATTGCATGGTCCTATTAATTATGATCTTTTTTGGTGTCCTATTACACTGTCGAGTTGAAACTGTCTAGTGATTCATAAAGTAATACAAAGTGTTTTCATTTTAACCAAATGCAGTTCTGCATTAGCGTGTTTGGTAATAAGATTACTTGAATTAAACTTTAGAAAAAGCTTTTTCTGAAGATTTCCCTTATAGCATGTGGTTAAATGAGAATTGACATTTCCTTAAAATGTACGGTATTCTTTCTTCTGAGACGCACAGGAATTGTCATTTCAACGCTTTTCAGGAGCCAAGATGACTACTTTTTATGTTTGATTTAATATTCTATCATTACATAGTTTTTGTGTGAACTTAAGGGGGGAAAATACCAATCAGAAATATCAAGGAAACATAATTTGTAACCAAACAAACAAACAAATAAGAAAAAAACAAAAACAATAAAATAGAAGAGGTTCTTATCCCTTTGTTCCATTGTTGTTGCGCTAACTTGGGCCAAAAATGCAGATTAGCTCCTGGGAATGTACCCATTGTTCGGAGGGCACTCACTGTGAACTAGTAACAATGGATTTAGTGCCAAGTAACAATGGATTTCCATTGTTATAATGACTTCGGGGAGAAAAAAAAACAATTGGCATTTTGATTTCGTACTCAATACATTTGCGGTCGCCTAGATGGCAAGAGGCAAAAGCTTGAACCCCTTACCTCTTACTCCACCGTTCTGCATTTCGTTGCTACCTACAGAGTACCTAATAACTAAATATCAAAATATATATAACGGGCTATATGTACGAATACTCGCTTGGCTGTTGTTTTAAGGATTATAATTAATTGAATTTATGAAATCAGTTGGTATTTTGTTAATTTTCTTCTAAATAATTTAGCCAATTTAAATTGAAAAAAATATAATATTCGTTATTAATTTAAAGAAAAGTTGCCGCCATATACCTACATTTTAAATTGCCGATCTCCTGCTATTTTTTTGCTGACAATGAAAATAAAGTAGTGCTTGCAAATGATGTTCGAATTGTGGTGTGTGAAGTTTTTATTTTAATCAAAGTACTTGTGTATTCAGTCTCTCTGATGCTAAACTTAACAGCCCCCTGATGAGAAACTCATTTGACCTCACCTGGTGTCATTTAGTTCAAAATTGTATATTTTTTTTCATGTCCCATACTTGTTTGTAAAATTTTTGAGAAAATTTCAATATTTCTTCCAGATATGCTTTGAAAACACTCCAAATTGGTTTCGAGCCCTCCCACATTTCTGTAGAATTAATGTCATTAAAGCTGTAAAAAATGTTTTGGTCGAAATTTACAAAAGTGGCATAATTGGAGACTTCGGCCTTTCAATTTCGTCTGAGATCAAATATGAAATTATTATATATTTTTTTAGTATTTCATTTTGTTTTTCAAAATTGTAGAACAATTGCAATATTTATGTCGGATATACTTTGATAATTATCACTCTAATGGGGTTTTCGGCACCTTTACATATTTGTAGAATTCATTTAGGGGAAATTGGTTTGGTTTGCACCTTTCAAAGCTATTATTTAATTCCCCTTTCACGACCATCCAAGATCCGCCCCTACAGCCTTTCCGAGCAGATGTTAATCCACAATGGCACACAGATTTGAACTGAAAATTCTAAGCAATACGCAACTGCAGCCTTTTTACCGATGAATCTTTACGCAAACATCCTGTTGATTGTCCTTTCTTACTGTCTTTTACGCGGCCATCTGTTGTACCTCTGTATCGATTTACTTTGTTCACAAATTAGTCCCGTAAATGCATTTTCCCACTAACTGCCACCCTCTTTGTCTCCGGACACGGAGTCTTCGATTTGCTTCATTTCCATAAAAATGACACTTTTCATGCAGCG
The DNA here is from genome assembly GCA_037893225.1 of Hippasteria phrygiana. Taxonomy (NCBI): domain Eukaryota; kingdom Metazoa; phylum Echinodermata; class Asteroidea; order Valvatida; family Goniasteridae; genus Hippasteria; species Hippasteria phrygiana. Next base: position 163,225 of record JAZGUH010001089.1, on the reverse strand, counting down.
GGAAGTCCTGAAGCAACATTTGTAATAGATGTACCATTTTTGTAATTGCCATACCAGGTGTTGACCTTTTTTTCGGTGGTTTTTTTATGAAAGTTTGCTCCGAACAAGGCTAACAACCCAAGGTACAGAGCAACAAAAAGAAAAAAAATAGGAGCGATGTAGGAATTAATATTCCTCTTGAAGCAGGAAAGATCGTAAGGGAAAAAGTTACAGGTGTACCTTTTTGTTCTCCATCTACGTACAGCCAACTTTCACGCTCATACACCCTATCTGGAGTAACCAAGTTGGACAAGTCGGTGGAACATTTGCCATGAAGAACAGACGTGTAGAACAGACTAAGAGGAGGAATAGTTCTCCGATGAGAGAGTGATATATATTGGTAGGAACAGGTGGAAAGCCGAGTTTCACACCCAAACACCTTAACTCGAAAAACCAAGCTAGACAAGTCGGTGGAACATTTACCATGAAAATAGACCAAGAGTAGCAACATTACTCCGATGAGAGAGTGATTGTAAGGATGAGACCAACTCTTCTCTAACTAAATTCTTCTCTAACTCTTCTCTAACTTAAGTAGGTACTTCCGAGCTCAACAGAGACAACCAACTCGCATAGAAGCACTATAGCAATACCTGAGAGTGAGATATACTTGGTAAACATGTTTTTGCCATATTTCAGAAAATCTACTACACTTCTGCAATCTACAGAGTTATAAGAAAGGATCAAGAATCCGAATAAATAAATTGAGGTGGCACCTTAATTAAATGAGAAATAGTCCATTCACGTTCAGATACCGTAAATGTGTATACTCCCAACAATAAGTCTTCAGAAAAGATGCAGTATTCGTTCTCGCCACGTGGGTAAATGAAATGTGGGGAATTTTACTCTTTGCGTCTTTGCCACTTCGGATAAAAAATACCCATCCTCCGCGTGGATATAAATATGTATGAATAACTGATATACAAATAGGCCTACCTATTAGGTTCAAATGCAAATACAATGCATTTTTTCAAAGAGCTTGATTATGCATCTTTGCTAGCAAGTGTGCCGGATGCAATTACCATGGAATTGGAGGAGATGTTTATTACCATACAGGGTAACAGCTGCCCGAGTAAACACGTTTCCCAAACTTGTATGTATACATCATCCAGTGACCCCACTGTATACGCATTTCCCATTGCATTATATCTGCAGGCTCAGCAGTTTTCATTATCCAATCAAATCGAGTCATTTGAATGACTTCATGTCGATCCAATGAAATGGCTCTTTTTCAAATTATGTTTAGACGAGTGACCAATCCAATTTGGGGAACCCTATCGAATTTATGCATTATTTTGTTATAAAGACACGTACTTCTGGGCGGCTGGTCTCAGAAGAGTTTCCCCGAGCCGGGCGACGTGGGTTTTTCACTAATTGTTACTGGACGGTAAGAGGGAATCGCAGCAAGAAAAGAAAATCGGACGAGACCGGAAAAATTCGGGGGTGTCGCAATGGCACGCGTCCTGCACGAGAGTTTTGTGCTCTTTCTCCTGATAGCATGGACAACAAGGTAAGCCTTTTAATCGTGATAGGTGTCATGTAAAACCTCTTTCGAACGGAACGATTTGGCAGCCAACAATACAACTGGGTATTCCCATGGGGGTGTGCACCCGGCCGAACCGATACCTGACCGCAAACAAAATGTCAGGAATCGGTTTTAGATGGGGGGGGGGGGGGGGGGGGTGGGGGGGGGGCTGGTCCCTATGCTTGCCAACACTACGGTATCACAACATTGTCAATAGGTCTCAGACTTGTTCAGTTATATGTTTGATTCTTATATTTTGTGCTGTATACATTTAAAGGTGAGCAGAAAAATTCAGAAAAAGTAATTTGGAAAATGCCATCACGTTTTCTGAATACCTTTTTTACTGTCCAGAAACCTCTATAAGAATGGTCAAGTTTTGAAATATTACACCGATACAAGTTAATTTGAACTGGAGAAATCTCTGCAGGGGTGGGGCAAAATTTGAAATATCATAACGTTATTGAGGCTTTAAATTTGAATATTTATTCAGCACAGTACCTTTATAGAGAATACAAACATTGACTGATCCTAATACACTCGGCCACAAAAGAAAGTTCCCGCTTTGTACTTTTAAATAACTCAAGAATACTGTAATCATTTTAAATACTTCAACAAGTCATAAATGCAGAAGAAGGTTCTGCTTCTAGTGATGCGTTATTTATGGCAGGCACACGACGTTTGCTTAAGGGGAGAAAAATTGGGTGCAAAAATAAAAGTGGCACTTTTATGATGCAGACTCAATATTGCATTGAAACTGTGTGTACAAACGTTAACTGTTGCTGAAATTGTGAGGTGTTACACATTAATCAATAAAGTAAACAATCATTTTATCGGAAAAATAATGTTTCTTAAAATTACTTGCAAAAAAAAGTTGCATGCAATTTGTGTACTCAACTTAAACAAATGCCACTTTTATTTTTGCACCTAATTCGACAAGTCTCATTATTTCGACCCTAAAACAAACGTTGCGTGCCTTAAATGACGCATCATTAGAAGCAGAACCCTTTTCTGCATTTATGACTTTTTGAGGTGTTTAAAATGTTACAGTATTCTTGAGTTATTAAAAATAGTACAAGGCAGGAACTGTATTTTTTGGCCGAGTGTACAAGGCAACAGGGCGAATCGGAAATGTTTGTCGGAGTGAGACCATTTTTGAAACTGGCACGTCCTCGCAAACAATACGAAACTGGATCTATGGCACGCGCAAACTTTAAAGAAGTTTGACATTTTCAAAAAGTGTTTCTTGCTTATATTTACTATGCTTCCAAAGTAGAAAATACCCGCACTTTATTATAAATCGCCCCTATTTTATGGAAGAGGACATAACTGTTGCCCAATGCCGCTCTCTCTCCTCAGTCCCCCGCAAACAAATGTTTGGAATTATCTCATTCCCTACCCAGCAATCTTGCCCTATGTTGGCGGTCTCCCAATCTGTGTTCGGGTGGGCGCTAGTCAGAAGTCGCTCAGTTGGTAGAGCGCCAGTACGGTAACCCGGAGGTCGCAGGTTCGAATCCAGCTCCTGATGCTAGTTTCTTTGTTCACTTTGAAAATGTATTCAAATTTACCTGGTCAGTTTCCCTTGTGGATTGTTTGACGAATTATAAGTTAAAAAGTCGTTTCCTCATTGAGTGATCTCCACAATGTCGCTTCCCAGGTTGTATCGTAAATTTGGGTGTGATCCCTGGCTATACGGCATTATGGGTTTATGACTTCTGACTAGCGCCCACCCGAACAAAGATACTGACAATTTGGGAGACCGCCAACATAGGGCAAGATAGCTCAGTTGGTATTGCGCCGGTATACGGTAACCCGGAGGTCGCAGGTTCGAATCCCGCTCCTGCCAGTTTCTTTGTTCACTTTGAAAATTAAAAATCGGTATGAATTGATTTTGTCATGGCGATATACACCTAGTATACACCGCCTTAATAGCAGCTTTGTGTTTGCAATCATCCATATTTGAAGTTCGCCAAATTGTTGTTTAAAGTTGATACATTCTTTGTAACATTCCCGTACTCCGGACAAAAATTAATCGACTACTGGGTGAATCCATTGCTATTGTGCCGAAAATCCTCTCTGTCCGTACGCTAGACACGCACCTTAACGAATCATTAATATTCGGTACGTCTGTGTTGAAAAAAATTAAGAAATTGGTTTTTACCGAATTTCTTTTTAGATGTAGTGCAAGCCGGGAGTGTATAGAGAAAATCTATTACCCGAGCGGCCTAGGAGGGAGGGAACGTCTCACACACATCATTGAAGATCAGAGTAATGCTGAGAGGAACTACGTACGAAGGTAAGTATATTTTGTTGGACACGTTTAAATTGAGGTGAAAATTGTAAATGTTGAAAAAGAGGGGGGGGGGGAGGAATTCCAGTCGCGAATGCGCACGAAATGCCGCATTTCACTTCTGGTATCACAATGAGGTTTCGTTTGATAAGCTGAGCCATTCGGGTCAGATATTGGTTCTCGTTTTGTTTTTATTGTTTGTTTTTAGCGGTTTCGCACACAATGCAGAGCTGTTTTTGTTTTTCACATTTTGGACCTTTCGACAACTTTTGTAAACTTGTTTGGTCCACGGCACTTTTAACAAAATATTTTAAAAGAAAAAAAAAGATGTAAACATATTAGGAATTTTCTTTGTGGGAAAATGAAGCCAGTGTTTGTACAGTGAGGAATTTTTGCTGAGGCACTTTTTCATTTAGCGGTGATGACGGTAAAATCCTATCCCCTAAAGGTTTGATACTGATTTTTTGTCATGGAGGGTACCAATAATAATAATAATAATAATAATAATAACTATCACAAGGCTATAGCGAAAGATTTTGTTTTCATTTCAAACTTATCACCCTAACTTTTTAAACTTTACTTAACAGTCTTATATATACAGGGCACAGGCTTTAACTTTAATCATTGGGTAACAAAGCAAAATGAACAATTATTGCAATTAAGACAAAACAATGCATATGACGTAAATGAAATGCAAACAACACGGAAACGCATCTAACAAAGAAAAACTCAAGTGCCAGTAAAAGAGCTATTGCCAGCTTCCTCGAATAAACAAGCCATAACTCATGTTGAATTTGAACGCACAGAATTTGAAATTAATTGCCCATAAACGAAAAAGAAAACAAAAACTAGCAACAAATTAATGTGCGCTTCGATGGGTCTTAATTCAATTTCATGAATTATAGATAGGTAGTAGAAATTCAACTGAAGATTGGTGAAAATGTAGTCTTGAATGCCTACAAATGAAATAGAATTACTAAAACGAACCTGAATGAAAAGAACGAAATCATGCACCGTAAAAAAAGTTGGGCAAAGTTTGACCAATTTCTTGCCCAAAATTAGTGCAAATATCAACTTCCCAACTTCTGGTCAGAAACTTTCACCAATACAGTTGGTCATGCATGTTGTGCATTTTATTGGTTATTTCATTTTGAACAATTATTTATATATGGTCTCTTGATTTCCATATTTTATTGGTCAAAGCTTTTCCCCACAAATAGGGCCCTCTTTTATCATTGATTGGTCTTTTGTTTCTTAACAAATTGATGATGTCTCTTTATTTGTTTTTATATGTATGTTTAATCAACTCTAGAGAACGCTTTCCGATGCCGTGATGGTTTCTCAAGTTGGCTTTAAGTCTAAATATGCTGATCCCGGGTCTGGTTAGCGTTACTTTTAAATACATTACAGTCACCTTCACCAACATTAACATCATGATCACGGTGCACAAGTAATGGATAAAAGCCTCACATCAATCAGTTATAGCTGCCTGTAGAACGACCGCCCAGGCGGCCAGCCGCCTACTCGAGCCATGGTACTACGAAGTAGTTGTCATGTTGTCCAAACTACAGATTACCATCGAAGACATGGTGGCCTATGTGAATCACTGATCACCTTAATAAAATATCTTGTCAAACATTCGTAAGCCAGCTCACAAGATGAGATATTTCGGGCAGTTTCAACTTGAAGTTGAACCGAGACGAGAGAGCGTACAGACAGCTCTACTCATCGGCCATTACTCGATGTGATGTGTGCACGGTAACCCAGCAGACTAATAGCACGTGCATAAGGCGCGCGATAAATTATTAAACAAGTTATACCACGGTACGCGCTACTTTCCCAAAACCCAGACATTTGTCAAATCCAGACCAATATTTGGAAGCTTTTTAGGGGACTTCCAAATATCTTTCCGAAATATACCACGTATTGAAGTGCTAAAGTTAAATCACTGTATAGTTTATATAGGTTTAATGAACAAATGTGGGGTTTATTCTTTGCTTCAAACGCTAAGCAGCGAGCCTGAACTTTCTTCACCAAGTAGATCATTTGACAGGTTAAATCCATTGTTAGCTTAGTTTTTTCCTAATTCGTCACATTTTAGATCCTCCATCATGACAAAACGTTTGACACAAACAGACCAGTGAAAAGGTAACTGTTGTTCATTTTGTTGGGTAAACTGTTGCCCAAACTGACAAACAAAAATTTACCAACTCAGTTGGGGTGATTGAGTTATGAAACATTTGGTCAAATTTTACACATTTTTTATCAAACGTATTTCAACAATTTAGAGCACCTGGTGTTGGGTAATATATTTGGAAAATGACCAACATTTGTACTAAAAATTACCAACCTCTGGGTAAATCTTTTTTGCCCAATTTTTTGTTGCCCAACGTTTTTACAGTGTGTGTGCACAAACACGAAATTGAATGCAATAGTAGCTTAAAAGAAACCCTGGTTTGATTGAATTAGGGGAAATGCGTGAATTTGAATGCATGTTAATGAAATTGAATTAATTTGTGATGAAATTGACCAGGAAAACCTATAATAATACAAAATAATAATAATCGGCATTTAAGAACGCTCAAATAGTAAACTATATAGCAGAGCTTGTAATATTATTACCCCTGCTCATCAGACTCAATAATCATTCCTGAAACCTTCTCAACTCCCTGGGGAGTATACAGCCTCGGCTGCAAGTTAAGCGCACATGGGCTAATCAAACACAATCACTGCCCTCACAGCTACATGTACCCATTTACTCCTGGGTGGAGAGAAGCAACTTATGACAAAGTGCCTTGCTCAAGGACACAAGCTGAAGAACAAAAGCTTCATGACCCCAGCCGAGATCTTGATAAAGTACAAGTTGTGAAATCTACCATATTCGTAGCAGATTTGTGACTTTTAAAACCCACGACGTCACCAAACCTGAATTTATGACCGGCAATGAATGACCCCCGTTTTCCCCCGTAAGGTTTGTAGACACATTCCTGGAACTTATATTTACAACCTTGGAAAATTCTGATCAACTTCATATTTGATGCGTATGTAATGTAACTAGTTTTGGGCCAGACTTTCACAGATATCTTTTGACAAACTAACATTTTGAAATCAGATACTCACTTTTACTGAATTAAGAATAATGATACATCTTGGTTATGTTGATCAATCTGCCCCATCGCATGTCAATAATACATATATGTAAATGACACGAGGGGGCAGAAATTGCTTTAACCTGAGTAGCTTGAATCTGAGTCGTGATCACATTATAAGCAGCTTTAAAGAGCATACATTGGAAAATACGTGTAACTGCACAAAAAACTCACAAAATGTTCAATTTTGAAGGCCCCCAGAGAAACTTAAGGACAATTCTCAAGAGACGGCCTCCTCAAATTGAAAAAAAAGTAATGATTTATGTGGCTTTTCACTCTTTACAAACCAACAATAATTTTAGTACATTTTTGAAACAAAAGAGTAAGTTGTGCTAGGGTGATTTCCAAAGATCTATAAATTGACTCAATTATAGCCTACCGTACCAACTTTAAAAAACAGTCATAACAATTTTGAAGACAGCAGGAAGATTTTTTTAAACAGATTCTAATAGAGATTGACGCACACTATCAAATATATATTTCATTGATTTTCTGAATAATACTCGTTGATTTTCTAAATAATAATTTTTAAAACGGGTAAAAGGTCAAGGTGGTGTGTCAAAGGTCATGGTGACATATTGTTGCATATATTCGGTGCAAATTGACAGGTTTGTGATTTATTTTTACTAAACGGGTGGTGTTTTGAGCTAAAATTGCTAAAATTGGCATGTCTTCAATACTCATCAGTACCTACAAGTACAGCAATTTTTATCAAAATCGGAAAACCTAAAATAGTAACAGTTGGTCAAAGTTGGTCAAAGTTGGTCAAAGTTGCCAATGTTCGGGTGAGTGGAACGCACCGCAGGTCTATTTGTTTTTGTTGGACTGGTCAGTTTCCCATCCGATAATCAGACGTATCAGGTAATCAGGTTATTGAATTAGGAATATTGGAGTCAGAAGAGCCAAGGAATTAGGTGGGCTCAGAGATAGAGTGAAATTTTCCTCAATTGCCGGTTAGGGCGACACATAATCCTGGAAAAGAGTGGGTTAGGGTGACCTGGTCGAATAGGGCGACACATAACTGTCGCCCTATTGTGAAAGTCGCCCCTTTGGAGTGTTTTTTAGTAAGGTGCGTTGGGAAAGTGCTCTAAAAGGGCGACACTCGTGTCGCCCCAATAAGGTTATTTCGGGAAGAGTCGCCCATTTGCCGCATCCAGGAGATTTCTAATTATTATTATTATTATTATTATTTCTGGTAATGAAACCAAGGATTCGTCAAAAGTGCCCCAGGTACTGTAGCTCGAAAAGCCTGAAGAAACCTGTGGAGAGAAGACAATGAGAAGAAGTTACAGTTTTAGAGGTGGGAGGAAAACCCCAGAAGAATATTCTGGGGAAAACCCACGGAATCGGGTAGGGACTGAAAACCCAATCCACATGTGGACCAGGACAGGAATCGAACCTGGGTCACAGCGGTGAAAGGCGGGGGACAGTAACCACTGCGCCAACCTGATTCCCCATGATGTGTCTTCTGCCCTCAATATGCGTTTGCGTACACAGCTATGAAGAGGTTACTCTCTCAAAAGTAGCCAGAGACGTGAGTCAAGTTTAGGCGTTTAATGGAAGCGGTGTGAAACTGTAAACAATCAATACAAAACACATTTTGAGTCCTAGGAAATACAACAGTTTTAGCAATAAACTGCATAAATTATCTAGAAAATTGCACTGAACCCCATGTCGAATTAATGCAAAAATCACACTTAATTATTGGACGACCAACAAATACGAGACTAAATTACCCATCTACTATGAGTGACCATTTCATGTACAATAAACCTGACAAGCCGACCGGGAAGTTAAAAGCCTTACAATAATTCCGTTTTAAAGAATTAAAATACAGACAGTGGCAAATAATACATGTGAAACAAGCCGGAGGACTAAGACAAGTCTGAATGTAATCCACCAGTCTGAATATAATTTGGAACTCCCCAAAACCACAATCAATATTAGGAATAGTGACCCCACACATACACTGTAAACATAAGTTAGTCATTTTTACTAATAAAAGTTAGTCCTGCCCTATGTCTGAAAGGACCAACTAAAGTTAGTCATCAAGCCAGATGACTAATATTTATTAGTCGAATATTAGTCATGAGTTAGTCAAAATGACTAAAATTAATTAGTCTTCTGATTAAATCCAACTGATGTCTGAAAGGACTAAACGTTAGTCACCTGACTTTTCCAGTTAGTCATTCAAAATGATGACTAATCACAATAGTCATGTGACTAAGGTTTTATTTCCTGTAAAAACAAAAGAAAATGAAGCAAACGAGTCATAATCTTTTCAAACAGTCTTATTCCAATGAAACCGGAATTGATTTAAAGAATATGAAATACATGTTGCCACAAATTGTAATTAAATGAGGAAAATAGAACCTGTAAATTAAATCCTGTCATCACCGGCAAGATTTTTGTTCCCAAACACAAGCGATTTTTACAGATTTAAGTAAATTACTAAGTATGATTGTTGACACTTAATACTCATGAGAAGTAAATGAAACATTGTGAATTAAATTCTGCTGTCCTTGGCAAGACTTTTGTTTCTTAAAAATATGCTTAGGGACTAGTATGATTGTTGACACTGGTAAAACAAATTTGTCTGACCTAAAGATGGTTTCTTACTCAATTTAATACCACTAATTCCAACTGAATATTTTTGGCAAGAATTTAAGAATAAAATTTAGGAAAACACATACATGTAATATGAAGTATGGAAGGTTTGAGGTAACACCATGTATAGTGGCCCTGAAGGGACATAATCGGTCGCGAATATTGTTTGCGACTTCGTAAATTTATTCACGACTGGTCGTGAATATTTTCACGACATCGTGAAACAAATCCACGATGTTGCAAATTGTTTATGACTGGTCGTGAATTTTGTCGCAAATATTTTCTTAGTAGCTTGGAGGGTATTTCACCGAGCGGGCAATTAGAGGGCGTTATTACATACAATGATGGCCGTTGCATACTATAGCATGCTCCATCGTACGCTGTATCAAAAACTTCAATGGAGATGATGGAGGAGAATTCAGATTGCGAAAAATATTCAGGACCAGTCGTAAATAAATTCACGGCGTCACAAAGATATTCACGAATGATTATGTCCCTTGAGGGCCACCTTAACCATGTAAAATTAATCTCTTTTTGAGTTGTGTAGTTCTGAGAGGAACCAGTTTTAACTTAACGTTTCAAACAGTATGCTCTGTTTATCATCAGAAGACTGATTATGAACAGAGAATACTGTTTAAAACGCTGAGTAAAAACCAACAAGTAAAAAAAATCGGTTCTTCTCAGAACCACACAAATAAAAAAAAGATCAATTTTACATGGTGATACCGCAAACCTTCCATGCTTTGTTCATGTCCACCATGCAAACCTTCAAGTCCCATTTAACACATAATATAAATGCACGATAACAGTCCAGGCATGGATTTTTCTGAGACACCTTTCTTCCTCACTTGGGGTACAAACGGTTCCAAAGGATATTATCTAGTACATGTAGGTTCGAGTTCCAGTCCAGGTGTCAGCTTCTCCCAAAGAGGACAAATCAACTCATGTCATTTCTTAGACCAAAAGCGGGAAACAATTCTCCCTCCACAGCCATGTCGCTACAGATGATCCTGCTCAGAGGGAGGATGGTTCACTGCCCTGAGGCCTGCATTATTGGGTACATGTAGCTACAACAGTTGCTCTGTTGGCTCTAGGCTGAGGGGTCGACTAATAATCAACTTGTGTCGTCTCTTAGACCAAATGGTGGGAAAAGATTCTCCCTCGACAGCAATGTCGCTACAGATGATCCTGCTCAGGGGGGGGGGGGGGGGGGGGGGGGGGGGGGGGGGGGGGGGGGGGGGGGGGGGGTCCACTGCCCCGAGCCTGCATTACCGGGTACATGTAGCTACAACACAGTTGCTCTGTTGGCTTAACGTCTGAGAGCAGAACCGAGATCATTTTGCTGGCAGAATCAACTCGTGTCGTCTCTTAGCCAAATGGTGGGAAAAAGATTCCACTTCACAGCCAAGTCACTGAGGATGATCCTTCTCAGGGAGGGGGGGGGGGGGGTTCACTGCCCAGAGCTTGCACTACCAAGTAGCTAGTGAGCAGTTCCTCCGGTGGCTTTTGTCTGGGAGCAGGACTGAGAGCTTTCTGCTGGCAGAATCCTTCCACAACTTGGCTTGGAGATCTCGTCACAGTTGTGGAACACCTGAGAGTAAAATATAATCATAGACAAATGGCATGTTATACATGTTACTTTGAAAAAAGTTACCATACAAATGCCATACAATACATGTAGCTAAGGCCAAGTAAAAAAAAAATGTTTATTGTGCAGGTTTTTTTTTTAAAGGAAGGAGGCACTTTTTGATTTAAAGATGGCCGCCATTCCTTTTTAAAATTTCCGCCAACCGTAGGTTTTTTAACAGTTCAAATTACAAAAAAGGAAGAGACATGCTGGACAACAGAATTGAACATGTTTACAGCTATTTTAAGCATTTTAGTAAGCTTGTATAATTTTCTGATGGATCGGTTGACACTTTTGGGTTTTTTTTCACTTCATTTAGACAATGATAAAAAACCATGTGAACAAAGCCTAATTTTTACATAACCGAGCATATTATACTGCCAAATTATGTTTATAATCCAAATTTTGCCGTGGTGTAAAAATACCTTATCCATATGCTGATTATGAATGTCAGACTGAGACAACTCGACCGTGGAGACAACTGGACTAGTGCAACAACTATCATTTAAGTTTAAGGGCCTACCTAAACCGTTTTATAATTTGTAAAAAAAAAAAAAAGGAGGGAGGCCTACACGTTTGTACCATGGGTACGAGTTGACTCGGGTACGAGTTGACCCATAGTTTACCAATAAACCAGTTTGGTTTTTCAACTGTAGTTTTACTTTAAGTTTACAACCACCAAAATCGGTAAAGAACAGCAAAATTTTGAAAAATAACCAACCCTCCTTGACAACAACTGTCTAAACATGTGGCACAAGATTTTTATTTCAGCAAAATCTGTAAAAAATCAACATGTATGTGCACACTTTGAACTTCTAGTTCTAACACAGAAAACACAAATTTCTTCCCCGATATTGCACTAAAATGTCCCAACAGAATTCTCAAAACTAAAGGTTGTGCTAAGTGTTTATTATATAATTATGAACACAAAAAGATTTGCTGTTTCTAACCGATTTTGGTGGGGGGTATTAAAGTAAAATCTAAGTTTCCGTTTAATATCCGTTTATTTTGTATTATAACACCCTACTACATGACAGTACATGTAGACCTAGCATACGCAATTTTCCATTGCATAAATGAATCACTATTAGTATTACTATTACAACTATGTACAATGGATGAGCACTACAGTTTTCACGACAAAAATTACAATCGTAAAAAAGATTTAGGCCTTACCTGAGATCCAACAGCTCCAAAGCCGTATCAACAGGAACAGGATTTACCAAACATCAGGATGATTTCAACAGAATTCTCGTATTAAATACTGGTATAAATGCGAAACGCAGCCGCACTGACAGAGCACAACGTAGATTTACATGTATACGCTGTCTGTAAGAAAAAATGGCGGCCCTGCCGATTTTTTTTAGCGCGCGGTATTGCGGACGTGGTTGTAATCACTTTTGTGTGACCAGTTGTTTTTAGTCAAAGAGCTAAGATAGTGTTCTTAGCCACACGACGAATCACCGATTCTGTGAAGGCGACGTATTTACGCCATTATTTGTAATTTTTTACATTGATTCAAATAAAATAATAAATAATTCGTCAAACAATCCACAAGGGATCAACCGTCTGTTTAAAGAATAGTCTGGGTAATGAAAAGTGTCATCATTTATTCAAGACATACTGCAAAAATGCTTCAAATGTATACAATTCTGAAAATCAACGCTATTTTTAGTGCAAAGAATTTAATCCCGGCAAATTTCACTAAAAAGCAATGGAAAAAAATAGTTTTGCTCAAATTGCGTGACTGATTTCTATTAGTCAAAATATCAGCAATGACTAACGTAAACTGGTCAGTGTTTGCCTTTACGTTAGTCCTGCGTTGATTAAATTAGTCATTTAGGCTTGACTAATCTAAATTAGTCATTTTGACTTATTTATCAGCCAAAATGACTAACTTATGTTAGGCGAATGTACATGGACCTCCTTACATTGACAGTGCTGAACCAGATAAATTATCCTTGAAAAACCAAGCAACAGTGTAGGACCTACACAAAAAACCAAGTTGAAACTCCTGGCGTGCACACACACACATGCACAGTCATGTAAACGGGTGCAATCGTGGACCTCCCATTGTTCCTCTTTTGTTTATACTCTAACTTTTTCGGAAGGCCTCCCATTGGTTTTGTACACGATTTTCAATCGTGGACGTTAGGTCAAACGTGGACCCTTTGTCTACGCCCGAATTCTTTTGTCCTAGGTCCACGATTGCCGGCATATACAAACTCATGTTTACATGACACTTGGCCTGTGTGTCCATGTGAGTGGGTTAGGCTATACGAGAGAGGACTTGGGACAATGGGGGATTAGGGATAACAATGACACCGAGGACTTGGGCCGAGTCCTCGGGAGAATTTCGTGTACAAACCTTATGGAAGCTGTTCGGAAAAAGTTGAAGTACAAACAAAGGGAACAAAAGAAGGGTTCCATTCATGGTCCTCATAAGTATAAGAAAACGCACATGTGTGCTCTGTACATAAATGACACTAATAATGTCAAAGAACTAGCCTTATGAACCAAAATAGTGAACGAGTAAAAACTACACACGGCAAAATAAGGAATGAGATGCTTGCAGATTTTGCTTCTGAAGGGCATCTTAGGAACGATATGAGCTGCAAATCAACTGTTTTCTGGAAAAACTTTCGAAAGTTGATGCAAAAGGTAAAGATATAAAAAACGCTGGGTAAGTACAAAAGGGAAACACCAGAGGGCGCTAAACATATCAGCTTCCTGATCTTAACTGCATATTTGTACATAATATACCGTTTTGAACCAATCCCTGATACCGCGTCCGCTTTTCGAAATACTTTCCAGGCGCAACTTTGCGACTTGTCAAGGTTTTCACCTTTGTGCGATGATTTAAAACATGTTGAACTCCTTCCCTTGTGACACGAATTTACGCTACTGTTCACAAATTTTCTTTTAAAATGGCTTATTGAAGTTTTTACATTACCGTGTGGATTATGTGCGGAATCTTGTGATTTGTGAAGGTCAACGGATTCTTCACAAAACACGTATACAGTTTGAATATTGGGGTTCGAACAAACCTATAGTACATTTCTGTTTACCTAATCGTTTTGGTTTTTCGCAGGTGGTTTTGCTGCGGTGATGTCAGTGACTCGGCCACTTGTGGAGAACGTGAGTTGTAAAGCAAATGAAACATACCTAAGTGAACTTAGTCTTCCCTTTCTGGTCAAAGGTGATCTTGAAGTTGACCTGCTGAAACAGATGGTTCCCCTCCGTAATTTCCAAGTGCTTTGGCTGATTCACTTGAAATTAAGCACAAACATTCGTTGGCCGGTAACGTACAACATGGCATTGCAGAGAGCACAAGAGGGAATTTTACCCATTTTGGTCAAAAACAGTACTTTTGGCATAGTTGCTACAGTTTTCCTTCAAATGCCTTCAAATTTGATACGTGTATTACTTGTATAGTTATCTATCATTATCAAATACTTTTTGACATAGAAGATCACCGTTTAGTACGCTATAACCAGGGGCGTCAATCCCATTTCAAATGTGTGTGTGTGGGGGGGGGGGGGGGGGGCATTACTGAAGTCAAGAATTATAATGCACTGTGCAGCGCACATGGCGAGCGTCTTGGTGCGATCGAAGCCCTTAACGGGTGGGGTCCAGGGGCTTGCCTTAGGGCTTGCCCTGGTGAGGATTCCCAGGAAGCTCCAGAGTTGTAGGCATTTTAAGGTGCCAGAAGCGCGCTCCTGGCGTATATTTTTATTGTCATATTACCAGCTTTCCAAATGCAAACTGTTGATATTAAATGTTTATGCTTCTCATAATTACTTGTTTTTGTGACGTATTGGGAGTCCTAGTAGCAATACGCTCAGCTAATATTATTGCAGTGCTTGGCCGCAGTAAGCAACGGACTGAAAATGTAGCCTTGCATAACTCCTTTAGCAATGCACACACAAGTCTATCTAAACATGCAGCGGCGTAGCCAGGGCTGTCTCCATGAGATTGATGGGGGGGGGGGGGGCTGGATGTTACAGTGGGTGGGGGGGGGATGGCGCTGACATTGTTTTCTTTATAATACTATGATTTTCTGCGTGGGGGGGCGACTGATATTTTTATGGGGGTGGGGGGTTGGGTGGGGGTCGTGCGCCCACCACTACCCCCCGCCCCCTCCAAGCTGCGCCACAGCAAACACGCACAGCGAGACCAGCCAAAACTTACACAGCTCGCTGGCACGCTTGCATCGCCGGCCGGCGCGCGCTACGCGCTGTATACAAAGCACGCACTAGCCCCGTAGATATCGCAGAGCGCTACGCCCCGCCCAGTCTGTTCACTTTCCGCTAAGTTTTCACACTCTCCGCTACATTATATATGGCCCTATGTGAGATACACGAGTTCAAAAACATGGGGGGGGGGGGGGACAGTTCAGTTGATATTATGTCCGCCACCCTTCAAAACTTGGGGGACGGGTCCCCCTGTCCGCCCCCCCCCCCCCTTGACGCCCATGGATAACTAATTTTCGTCTAAGTTTTGGGAAACATCGTCATTATTTTGTTTGATATTACCCCATAAATATGGAGGTCCGAAAGAATTTCTACCCCCGTTAAAAGTTAGGAAAAGTCCCAAAACTTCATACTGATCTGCCGAAATGAGTTATTATAAAAAAAAGTTGTACCCCAGGTGCTAAAGGGTTAAAAACAAACAAATTGAGAATTAAGTTTCGGTATTTGCTTTTCAATAATTTAGAAACGTCCAATCCCGTTGATGAAAAGAACGAAGGCCATATTCGTGTTATCAACGCACTACCGGTACTGTTTTTGTTGAGCCCTGTGTATTAATATTAGAAAAATACTTTGATAAGTTTGATTGTATTTGATTGTATTTTCAATTTGTGACCATGTGTATTTATTGGTTGTTCTTTTAGCATTTTGCGAACCAGATTGTTATGAAAGCGAGGGACAGTGCAGCTGGGAGGACCGGACTTGCACAAGACACCCAAAACGTAGGAGCCTGTTTGCATTCCTTTTTTTAAAGAGGATGCTGATTGTCTGCGTCATTTTGTAGTTTTATTTACATTGAGTATTGTAAAATAAAACAGCCAATTATTTCTGCCATGAAATAACCAAAAAAAAGGGACCTTTTGGGAGCTATTTTTATCAAGTCCCGTCTAGCCCGCTGGTGTCATTTGTCTAGAAGTCGTCGCTGCGGGCAGCAAACAAATCGACGTCATTAGACGAACTCCCCGTTTGTGGCTTGTGGTGGACACAAAAGGGGAGTTACCCGCGGGCTAGACGGGACTTGATAAAAAACAGCTCTCAAGAGTGACTTTTTTTATATTTCATGGCAGAAATAAAAAAAATTATTTTAATATGCCTTAATCTACATAAAACTACGAAATTACGCAGATTTCTCTCAGCAATCAATTTCCTCTTTAAAGCTTCAACGGTTGAACCAAAATAATGAAATAAATATTCTGCTTGGATTGAAACGTCGGGCCCTCCTATTATCGAAATGGCCAACTGTTGATAAAAAATTCGGAAATTTAAAGAAGAAACTGTAAACTTGGCATTTTTAAGTCACTTCTATTTTAACTCTTGCATTACTATATTTTACATATTGAAGTATGCGCGCTTCTGTTCGATTCCCCGGCTATGGCATATAGTTTCTGGGATGGATTCTTGTAAACGGGCTTCTGAAGCTTTTTAGTGTTTTCCCTATCCGTGCAAATAACAGAGAAATATATCTCTTTAAAAATCCTCCATAACGTATTTTAATTACTCTTCATATTCCCACAAAGCAAATCAAAGAGATTGGACAAATATATTTCCCATCACTTTAGCAAGGCAAGGAGCAGTTATTTTTTTCTTTCTATTTAGAAAACATTTACACAAATTTGCGCCAATTTGGCGCGGTCCAACCTATACTGCAACAGTCGATTCCACCCTATCTAACTTGAATATGGCTTTTCAAGTAGAATTTATGCGTAGTGGCCATCTTCGACGTATGTTTTTGTCATTTAAATTTTGTAACGCTGTAAGGACGAACTTCCCAAGGGCAAAGACATTAGACTTGAAGAATGCCGCAGCGCATAATGTCTATTATTTCATGTATTATTTTGTACTTCATTCAAATATAAAGCTTGTCGTGCAAGAATGCGAACCAGTGCCATATGATTACAATGAATATACATTGCAATATAGGTTTCTATAATGAACACAATCATTGTTGGCAATGGCATAACCTTTAACCTCATCCCACACCCTACAAAACCCCAACCCTCACCCCATTTTCCACCCTTATCATCGCCCTTACCCTCACCCTCAGTTTCTCCTTGTTTTTGGTATACAGGAGCTACCGATCATGCGCAGCACAACGAACAAGTCAGATTTTCAGGGAGTCTGATATTCACGCGACACCGGCAATTGGGATTAATTTGGTCTAAGCTGATTAGTTCACCAATTTGGTTTAGATTAGGATCACGCTGGGATGTCATGGATGCGGCTCTTTTCCTCATTGATAACAGCTCTGTTCTCTAAAATTCTGTTATGCGTTTATTTGACAGGGACCTGTACAGTCAGCTTTTGTGGTTCAATCAAAACTTTTGATGGCTTGTCCTACAATTACCCACTGCAGTGTCCGTACACCATGGCGGATTTTCAGGGTGAAAGTCCCTTTACAATAGGTATCGACCCTAAATACGACTGCAACACAGACATACGGCAGTGCCGGGGTGCGGTAATTATCTCGTAAGTATACCTAAATTCCACACCCGTGACAGTTTCTACACAATGAAATAATTAATCATATTTCTTTACTTCTAAAGGGTACAATTTTACGGATATAACAAGTGTATGCAAGAACGGCATTAACAACAAGAGGTACAGGTGCAAGAAAGAAAACAACAACAACAATAACATAACATAACATAACATAACATAACATAACATAACATAACACAGTATTATGACACGCAGAGCAGAACAAAATCGGTCGATTCGCAACGGCAATTATAGCAACTGTAACAAAAACATTAACATTAAAATCAGCAACAACAACAATACCAATAACAGTATAAGTAAGAACAACGCCAACATTAGAGAAAAAAACGTAACAACGTTAAAGGGACACATTGCCTGGGCGCCCAATTCGGTCGATTCACAACTCGGTGCGCCGCCAGCGGCAAGCCGAGGAGAGGCCAAATTACGCAGTGCATCATGGGGAAAAGTCGACATCGGTTCTATCAAATCATACTTCTTACACCCCTTCTCCGCTAAATCTATCAACTCCTCTCTCTTCTTTCCCGTACAAGGTATTCCCCGATTAGTCAAACATTGCTTTAACTCATCCACTCGCATTCGCGCGAAATCCATACTGCTGTACTGTCCACCATCTTTACAACGCGATAGACGTGATGTGGACCCTGGAAGTGGGAAATTGGCCTTACCCGGCTTGGCGCTGGCGGCGCTCTGAGTTGTGAATCTACCGAATTGGACTATAAAAGGCGTTCGTCCTAAAATTGCTATGGTTGGGAAGATCATTAAAAAGTAAAATATAATAATTCACGCGACTATCACTTGTAAGTACGGAAAAATCATTGACAAAAATAAAATATTTCGGGGACGCCAGTTTGATTCGGAAAAGCCAGAGCCCTGGGAAATTGGAAAACTAACAGTGGTGTACTTGGTCTGTAGCGCTTTGGCTGCGCATGCAGGCCACATTATGTGCGGTGCCAGTATAAATGTATAGATGTCAAGGCTTCGTTGCTTTTTCCTCATTTCACCGTAAATATTACACATGATTCATAGCTGATTTATTTTTGCATTTAACGATGGGAAGAAGAGAACAAAAACAGCAGTTACAACATTACGACGACAATGACCACAAAATCAACAACATCGACCACCACCGCGACTACGACCGTGACCACGACTGGGACAGCAACGGAATTATTGTTTTCTTTTATTTGCTGTAAAACAGATCGAGCACTTTCATGATCGAATTGCTACCGGGTGGAATCATTCAGGTGAATGGTAGATTAGTGGATGCACCGTACACAACCTCAGCAGGCACCGATATCAAAAAGAGAGGCGTAGATACGGTGTTCCAAACAAACGATGGTAAAGAACAAACAATTAATGCCAATAACATTTACGAGGAGAGGTTATTTTGGTAAATTAAAAGTTGAACAGATATCGTTTATAAGACTGCTTGAGATAAGTCTTGTCTTTGCATGTGTGGTTTTGCCGCAAGTATATTCTAGTCACATTTATTCCAGGTATCGGATAAACGTATGTGGGATTGTTTGTTTGTTTGTTTGTTTGTTTGTTTGTTTGTTAAGAACGCCCATCGAAATGATGATGGCTAGAATGGGATACATCGTCCTGAAACTCCCAAATTCCACCTCTATGGTTTATTACTTGACATTTTGTCTTAGCGAAAGGAAACTACAATAGGTCCCAATGTGTTAAATCATTATGTAATATTATTTCAGTTACTTCACTCTATCTTCTTTAACCTGTACAATAGTCCGATTCCGCGTGCAGTATGTAATTACGATCTCGTTCTTGCGGCACAATGGTACAATGAAAGAATGTCCACACATGTGTCACCTCAAGGGTATCATATACCGGATAGTTGCCTGCGCATGAAATCGAACACATTTTTTGAATGCAGCCGGTGGCGTAGCTAGTGGGGGAAGGGGAAGCTGCCCCGGGTTTCCATGTCCCTTCCCCCTACGGAAAATCGGATGTTTTTCTTTCTTTCTTTTTTGGAATTTGCGATAGGGATGACGCCCGCGGTCATCTGCTGTGTGTTGATATGTGTTGAGTGTGAACAGATGCTTTACGAAAATGTTGATACAAAATTTGACTTTCCCCCGTCCACCCCTCCAGAAAAGCACCTTAGTTCGCCCCTAATTGCAGCTTGATCAAGTAACCAGGATGTAGTAATTTCTCCTTAAAATTGTAAATTCACACAGGAACGCAGTTGTCTTTCGACGGCCAAAATAGCGTGGTCATTACGGTCAGTGGACTCTACGGAGGAGAAGGGCAGGAACACCTTGTGCTCGGCTTGTGCGGCAGCTTGGACAACGACTTCCAAAACGATCTGGGCGGTCAAACAGTCGCCGAGTTCGCAAACCAGTTAATAGTGCTCGGTAGTCAGTGCAGCCCACCAGCGACTGGCGATCCTTTTAGCAGCCTGAAACCCCACGAACGGGAAGAAGTGACGAGGATGTGCGACGAATTTGCTGGCAACTCGGTCTTCAGCGGCTGCAGGTCGAGAGTTTCAGTGGAGCCATTTTACAAAACCTGCGAGTTCTCTATGTCACTTTCTAAACTCAATAGATCGAGTTGTGACATCTGCAGTATTTATGTCGAATTCTCCAAAGCATGTTCAAGGCATGGCGTGACGGTCGAATGGAGGTCGGAGAACTTTTGTGGTAAGTCGAGACACCGTGCTGTCTTGAGACTGAGCAAAACACCTTCTGCGTAGAAGCCATCTTCGAGGTATATGTTTGTTATTCAAAATTCGGTAACAATGTAAGCACGAAAGGTCTACCCATGCCTGTCCAAAGGTAACAAAAAGACATTATAGCTTTTAAGATGGCCGCTACGGGCACCGTGTTGTGTAAAATCGACATGTGGTGAGCAAATCAACACGAAAGCAACAACATAACGGTAAAAGCTGGCTTAGAACTGGACTTTTTGTGTATCATAAACAGCAACAGCTACAACACGATGAAGCTTGGAATAAAACAAACCTTTAAACGAAAACAAACTGCTTAGCCCAAAGACCAAATGTGACCCGCTCCAGAAAAAGGTGATATAAGTCGCGCTATGCATTTACGTGTAATGGCCCTTTCAATGTTGAGAGGGTGACATTTTTCGTCGAAATTCATTTTTTGGTTTTTGTCTTTAATGACATCTTAATTATCTGAAGTTTCAGGTTTGGTGCACAGCAATGTTGATTTCAGTGAATAAAGTGAAAAAATAACCTTTTTAGAGTGCATTGTTTCATTGCATTGTTTAAGAACTAGCTATTTCAAAGCCTGATTTCTCTGTTGTGCAATTTGAACTCCATAGAACTAATTAATATGCAAAAACTTGATATCTCCAGAACGGAAAGGGCTTTGGAGCTCTATCATGTACCAAATGAAAGCTTACATTGCGGGCTTTCCAAACATACATAAATAAAACTTATTTTTCATATTTTGCGACATAGTATACCTTATTCCAGAGCGGGTCACAAATATTATATCGTTAATTATTTCCAAAGTACGTTGAGGCAATCGACATGTAACTTTATCTTAAAAGCGTCAATATTTATTGACAGTGCCAGTTTCTGGGTTTTTTTTCCCACGGGATAGCCGTAACGTGTGACAGTGGCAAGGTATACACCGAGTGTGGATCAGCGTGCCCCCGGACCTGTGAGAATCTGTTTTACCGCCCTGAATGCGAGGAATTGTGTGTTCCAGGCTGCCATTGCCCACACGGTAAGATCTTTATGGGCTTGAAAATCTAACATTACAACACATTAATTAACGATTGGATTACATCGCATGTATATTTCCTTATAGGCGTATCATTATATTTTGTTCTCTCTCGAAGACTAATGGCTGAGCACGTTGGGCGTCTATTTAATTGTGCTTAATGGATAAACTCACAGGAAACCAGCTGTGGTCACGATAATTTCCTGTTAGATATTTAAAAGGGAAACAATAGACTAATAACAAATATTGATTCCTTGCGCCGGATGCAGTAACAACTGGGCACTTAAGGCACTTGGAGGTGATTCAAATGAGCGAATTTCCCTGTTTCGTCAAATGTGATACTTTAGTTATCAGCTTTTATGTAAAGTGTATATAAGATTATCCAGAGGAGGATAAGAGAGGATAATGTCCACGTATCAAAGACATTTTTTTACCCTTTTCACATGTCGCCATGGAGCAGACAGCGGACTGATACTAATGAGGTGTTTATCCAAACCAGTCAAGCGCACATGATATGCGAATGGCTCTACACAAGTTGGTATATGTCGCAACAGTTTTAAAATTGGTTATATACATAGTTGAATTTGTCACATTCTAAGCTTTACTTTGGTTTAGGTTTGACCCCTGTGGCATTTTCTGTTCTCGAGATATCTTGATGTACTCATGTTTTCCAATTTAACGGAAGTGCGTTTAGAGATATAGCCCTTTAAACACAAAAAGTGCAAAGAAATGAGATAGAAGTAATTTCTATCAGCATTAACTTTTTTATCTTTATTTATCAATATTAATGTTTCTGAAAATAAATTATGAAAATATATGTAATAGAAGCCAACAAACCAAACACAACAAATCACTTATGTGAAGATGTTTTCGCCCGCTTCACATATAGAACAGCCCTGTGTGTGTTTTCACACAGTGCGACACAATACCCTCTTTTTGTAAAGCGGGTCACATATAGTTTAACCGCCCCCCATATGATTATTCTGATCACTTCAAGGCGGTCCACACGTGGTGGTTTTGTTTACGTTTCACGCTCTCTGGTCACGTGGGTGGGAAAAGTCTGTACACTAACAGAAATGTCACTTCCCTAATCGCTCACTATCCCAGGGACTTACTTCGATGGGTTCACATGTACTCACAGGGAAAACTGTCCCTGCCTTCAATGTGACGAGTTCTTCCCAGCAGGTGCCATACTAAAAGACCGCTGCAGAGACTGGTGAGTGTTGCTAAATTCTGCTCAGTATGGAAAGGGGGAGGTAGAAGTGACCTCACCCGGGTTTATAAGTCTGACAATTGGGATAATTGTATCATCTATTTAGATCTGGGCCCAGGAAAACCGCAAGTGTAGTACGGTGGGCCTCTGTTTGAATCCCCTTTAGTGGCTTTTAGCTTCGTATTGGGCGACTTAAAAAAAAAAGCAGAAACAAAAAAATACAGCTTTATTTCCTTTCCGATCAACTTACATGTCTTTAAAAAAAAAACTGGGTTATTGAAACATGTTTAAACAACAGAGCTTACTTTAGCTTTTCTATTTGTTAATAAAAATCCATCGACAGTTATGATCAGGAAAGACATCGGGGATACCGGTGGCAACCTTGACAAAGCGGGCAACCTTATAATGTGGCCAGCCAGTGATAGGCCCAATCACTACACACCGGCACACACTTGCACAGTGGGGCCACATGCCTATTGTGGCCAATTTTCGGATTAACTTAACACAGGTCTGACCATGGAGAAATAAGACATTTTTCTCCATGGTCTGACGATGCACTGCAAAAACTACGTTGTTAAATTAACACCATATTGGTATCGATATTAAACCATTTGTCCGATATAGATACTACACAGTGTTAATTGAACACACCATAGTATTTTCATTGTACCATGCTTTCGTTTTTACATTGAGTTCTCAATAACAGCAATCTCTGCCATATCTCAACACCATCAGTGTATGCATAGAGGGCAGGGCTCGGCAGTGTACCACTAACGAGTGCCCGGAAACGTGCTCCATCTTAGGCGGGCGCTCATTCCGCACATTTGATGGAACTGCCTACGAGTTTGATGGCAGCTGCGAGTACGTGTTGGTCCAAAACCTCAATGAAGATGACCCGCCATTCAGCATCGTTATGGACAAGACTGGGTGTACTGGCCCAGGCCAACGCTGTCAAGAGGTTCCAGGACTAAGTGTTAGGACGCCAGACGACTCCCTTTATGAGTAATGTTTTAAATTAGAACAGAGATGTTTTCTCTTTTGCCCTGTCCCGACGTAATATATGAAGCACTGTATACTCGGTGCTTTCCGAGAGGCTCTCGGAAAGCACTGAGTATACAGTGCTTCATATATTACGTCGGGACATGGCAAAAGAGAAAACATCTCTGTTCTAATTTACATCATCCCCCGACGCAAACATTCCATCTTCTGACTAAGTAATGTTTTGTATATAAAAAAAACCTCTTGATCAGGCTGTACCTTTTTCAGTGCACGTGGTAGCACCAAAAGCTCTATGCCATCTCACCACTTAAAGATGATGTTGATTGCTGAGAGAAGTCCGCGTCATTTTGTAGTTTATGTACCGTATAGATTGCGTATTGTATTAAAAAATAAAACAGCCAATTTCTGCCACGAAAATGACTTTTGAGAGCAATTTTTATCAAGTCCGCTGGTGCCATTTGCAGCGGGCTATGCTGCGCTAGAGGGGACTTGATAAAAATAGCTCTCAAAAGTCACTTTTTGTTTTATTTCATTGCAGAAATAATTTGCTGTTTTATTTTACAAAATATCAATCTATGTAAAACTGCAAAATTACGCAGACTTCCCTCTGCAATCAACATCCACTTATAACAATTAATTAGAGGCACAGACCTTATACGCGGCCATCTTACAGGTTTTACTCTTTCAAATTCTTGAGAAATATATATACGCAAGGTCACTTATTCCTGTCCAATTAAGGATAACAAAGAAATCACCCTCTAATAAGCTAGCTGCTGCGCAGAAGCTATATTGTTGTTTATTATAAGAAGCATATATAATATCAACCCGTGTGAAGCTCAATTCTTCAATACAACCATGCACGTTTCAATGGGAGTATCGCTGCACATGCGCAATGGAGCTTCATACATCTGACGTCATATAGATCTTGCCTCGTTTGTCGCGGTACACAATATACTGTATTCATATTCTGTTCTATATCTACCACTTTGATGGGTAAACTGTTAAGGAAAAGTGCTGTGATTGTGTATAAATCCGTGATGAAAGCTGAAAAGACAAACGCGTATCTTTTTCCATGCATTGGAAGGCGCATTAATTATAAGATCGGATATCACAATGTGCAGTATAGAAGATGCAACCACAAGAATTGAGCTTTAGACGTCTGACTGCGTAAAGAGTAC
This sequence comes from Hippasteria phrygiana, assembly GCA_037893225.1. Classification (NCBI taxonomy): domain Eukaryota; kingdom Metazoa; phylum Echinodermata; class Asteroidea; order Valvatida; family Goniasteridae; genus Hippasteria; species Hippasteria phrygiana. The sequence goes on along the minus strand of JAZGUH010001089.1, from coordinate 138,145 downwards.
CGAAGTGATGACGTCAATGCAAGTTTGGAACAAGAATACTTTTGTTATTTTGTGTCAATGTGTTTGCATGACTGGCTGTTAACAAAGGAACCGTCGAAATCTCCATTTGTTTAGAGCCAGTTGTCGCGCCAACTGATGTCACATTTTGGTACTCTATATATCTCATTATAATGTATTTGACCCTTTCCACGGTGCCGTTAGACTTGAGAAACCAGGAGCGGTTATCGTCGCCTTGACCAACCAGCAAAAAGAAGAGGTGAAGCTGCCGTACACAAGAGTTGCGGGAGACAGCACGATTTTCATCACCAGTGTGTCTTCCCTTTTCACCCGGGTTGCCCTGCCCGAGCTCGGCATCGAGCTTCTCTGGGGTAGCGATCAACGCACGTATGTCATTGCGTCTGAGAACCTGATTGGGAAGGTAATTATGCCTTGTCTCCTTTAAAAGCATGGCCCCAGCTTTTTGCTATAAATTTTATGGAGACAATAGAGCTTCAAACATGAACTTTTTATGCAATATGGTGAAAATAACTCCATAACGTCCGCAATTGGGCTTTGAAGAAGGATAACAATTTACATGGTCGACCCTTGGAAATGGGTCTTTACCTAGTCTTGGTCAAGGCGTTTTACGATTGTCCAACGATAGTCCGACGATCGATGGTCGGCCGCTGTAACACTCGTACACGCACACAGTCATGTAAACGGGTGCAATCGTGGACCTCCCATTGTTCCTCTTTTGTTTATACTCTAACTTTTTCCGAAGGCCTCCCATTGGTTTTGTACACGATTTTCAATCGTGGACGTTAGGTCAAACGTGGACCCCTTTGTCTACGCTTGAATTCTTTTGTCCTAGGTCCACGATTGCCGGTATATACAAACTCACCCACATTCGAAGCGCAAAGAGCGACCTCGCGCGGAAAGGCTACAATATGCAATTTAGCTTGTGTTGGTCAAACGCCTTAAAACATGTCGTTGTCGTTGGATTTGTATCCAGTTAAATGTGGTCTGCGAACTCCAAACTTGTTGGAAAATGTAGTCACACTATCCAACTCATGTAACATATGAACATCCATAACCAAATACTGAATAATAATCTCCTTTGTATTCGCATACGATGTCGTCGCTGGAAATCCAGTGATAAACAAAGAAAATCATAAGCCAAGGCGAACGGTGGTTCGTTCCAAGGTGTGATATCACATTCAACTGATTTGCATATTGTAGCCTAGCCGCGTGAGGTCACTGTTCGCGCTTCGTGTACAGCACGTGTGAGTTCATGCATAGCTCGGCCACTGTTCATCGGATAGTCGAACGCCTTGACCAAGGCTAGTCTTTACATGGAGCAAATCACTTGCACGAAGCCAGTGGGTACGTAATGATATAGTTGGACATAACCTGAGATTTACATAACCGGAGACTCGACAGGACTGTATTTTAAAGCCTTAATTTTTTTCGGGTGTTGAGTTTTAAGACCGGTTCCTGCTTTATGGTAATACAAAAGCGGAGCGAACGTTAGCAATAGTTCTTTCGCTGTGACATTCGCTGTTACCCAGACGAATTTGTTTCGCCCTCAAATTCGCGTAGAGTATGAAACGGCCTTATGCATGAGCTTGTAATGAGCGATGGAAGCCACACTGCACGTCCCAACTGACTGACCTAAATACACAGAACATTGACTCAAGTGCTTGTCTTTTGTGAACACATCGTCATGATCGTGATTTCCGAGCAGTTTCTTTGTTAATAACTAGTTTTGGCATGATTGTGAAATCTGGTTCAAAACTCTGGAGCATGACGTCATCACTTCTATGTATCAACCGTCATCACACCCCTTCTGTGAGGATGAGGTCATGATTTCATGAAACAAATCAGTGTCACTTGTAGACATTTTTTAAAAACAATCAGTTCCCGAGTCCCGCAGCGAGAAATCCTAGCGCCCATTATATCCATTTGATGACTATTCTATGCATAAACGAGTTTCAACTCCGTTACAGTTTGTGAAAGTCCACTGCAAAATTCAAATAGAAGCGGTGACGAACCCACAGCTTTTAATAATAGTTTTATCAAAATTGACTAACCACTCTGGTCATATCTAGGTTCCCCAATTTGTCATTTAGAAATTAACAGTATTGGTGTTACCAGCGGCGGCGATTTCTCATCAAGGTTGTTGGGGGGGGGGGGGGGGGGGGGGGAGCGCAAAAGCAACACTAATAAGCCAGTTCGGTATTCCAACTGCGCATGTGCACAACAAGATTCGACGATTTTTCTCTCGGGATAAACGTGACAGATAAATGCACACGAGGCTACGGGGGACGTGGTAACCGAAGATGCATTCTGTGCAATTTTCGTGTAATCGAAAAGTTTGGACACACAATACACCTGGAAACACTTCGCTTTTCATACGTGTTTTGAAAAATGTTCTTTCAGAACACGACGATCTCTTTAAATCTGCTGGTACCCGCTATGCTTTTGCACGCATACAATGAAATGTTTCTCCAGAAAGAAAAGTGTCAAATCTTGATGCGCATACCGAACTGGCTTATTGTTAAGCATTTTGTACTCAGTGTCTCTTGTGTATCCTGGGAAATATTTGAAAATGTGTGCTGATCTTTGTGTATTCTGGTGCATGTAAAAGCCAGTGACCCATAACATGTATATGACCATGGGGATATTATTGGGGGGGGGGGGGACACTGCCATAGCCGTCCCCTCCCCCAAAATATTGGGGGGACATGTCCCCCCGTCCCCCCCCCCCCCGGGATCGCCGCCCATGGGTGTTACAATGGCTAATTCTCGACCGCTGCAGTGGAAATTTAGTCGCCACTACTCCTATGGAGAATTATTTTGTTTACATGAGAATGATGAAAACGATGACTACACATTTAAGCAAACAAATTGTAATCAAAATGAGTGCTCTTCTTAACTTGTTTCTATTTAAAGATCCGTGGTCTTTGCGGAGACTTTAATAGACAAAATGCTGACGACTTCCAGTTACCCTCGGGGTCCACAGTGCCCGTTGCGAACCAGTTCGCCCCCGAATGGAACTCGGATGCCAACTGCCGAGAGAGTGTGACGCAAGAACCAATCGATTTATGTAATATGAAACGATCGTTTGAGGTGTCCACAGCCACCGTCTGTGATCAGCTGACTTCGGGGCCTCTTCGGGCTTGCGGTTGCAAAGTGGCAATAGACAAATTCCACACGCTGTGCAAATACAGGCGGTGCACAGACTCCGAAAACTCCGGGTGCTTGGCCTTCGTCGCTTATGCTAGGGAATGTGCTATTATGGGCCTCGCGATTGACTGGAGACGTGCAGACCTGTGCAGTAAGTTGTGTTTTCTTGGCCCTCGTAGTACGCCAGATGATTGGCGAGGAGGGGGAATAAAACGTTGTCATATGTCATAAAGAGATTCATGTTGTGTGTTTGATCATGGAGGAAGGAACACTATCGCCTTCACTCAAAGAGAAATGCCCGATTCTTCTGCCAACAGGAACTATAATCAGCTACTTCAGGCACTTGAGATGATTGAAATGAGCAAATGTACCAATTTTGAACACCTCAATGGACCTGATGCGTAATGACGTTACGCTTGTTTACGCACGTTGCTTAGATGGTACGGGATGGTACAGCATTATACGGGAACGATTCCCGCCTTTCTCCTATGTAAGCCATGGGAATTGAACAGAGCATGACGTCATTACGTCTCAGGGCCATTGTCTCAAGTATTAGATCAGTTTTTAGAGTGTCTAACTGTTATTCTTGTTGAAGGGTACAGTATATTTTTGCATGTCAGTATTTGTATCTTTACATTTGTATTAATCTCTTGTATACAGATGTGGATTGTGACGAAGGAATGGTGTACAAGGAGTGCGGCTCAATGTGCAGGGTTTCCTGTAGGGATCTTGGGAATAATGAGTATTGTCCGGAGCAGTGCGTCCAAGGTTGTCAGTGCCCTGATGGAAAGGTACGTTTGTCTGTATGTCTGTCTTTCTGTATGTCGGGTTGTTTCAAATTCATGATTAGATGTCAAAGAGGAACTTTTTACAATTCTCAAAACTCAGCAAGGAGATATGAGCATAGGGGGCGGAACAGGGGGGCGGGGTGGGGGGGGGCATCCCCCAATTTTTCCACTTGGGGGAAAAACACCCCCCCCCCCCCACACACACACACATACACACACAGTCATGTAAACGGGTGCAATCGTGGACCTCCCATTGTTCCTCTTTTGTTTATACTCTAACTTTTTCGGAAGGCCTCCCATTGGTTTTGTACACGATTTTCAATCGTGGACGTTAGGTCAAACGTGGACCCCTTTGTCTACGCTCGAATTCTTTTGTCCTAGGTCCACGATTGCCGGCATATACAAACTCACCCGTTTGGCAGTTCCGCACAAGAAACAAAAGGGCAGCAGCGCCGGCCGGCACCGGCGCTGTCCCCCCCCCCCCCCCCCCCCCCCCCCCACTTTCAAAAGTGTTCTGCCGCACGTGGATAGGAGTTTGTTTAGAACCGGTTGTCGTACGAGGTTACAATTACTCTATAACCCTACATTGACTAATTGCCATTGATTTCTGTAAGTTACGATGAATGTTCGTTTTCTATTTGGGGAGCTGGGAGTTATAATAGATTCTTCTTTTGTAGAGAAAGTAAATGCCACTTGTAAATGGGCAGAAAAACGTCACTCTGTTGACTAATTGTGTTCACAAATTTATGTATAAGGCAACCCTTTGTTACGTTGTATATATTTGTGGGATTTCGGACGGGGCTGAGGAGGGTGCATGCTATGTTGTTTTGTGTGTTTTTGCATTTTTGTTTTTGTGTTTTGTTTATACTTTTGCGGATACTATTGTCAACGAATTGTGCATTTCCCTTTGAGTTCAATTTTGTTTTATTCCACTTCATTCAACCAAACTTGCTGTGGTTTTCTTCATTAAGGTTTTCAGCGATACACTCGAAATGTGTGTTCCCGAGTCGGAATGCCCTTGTCACCACAACGGGAAAATACATCGAACTGGAAGCCACTGGAATGAATCTTGCAATACATGGTTAGTGTTACTCCAAAGAAGGAAGTCTATCACTCCAACTATGGGAGGGAATTTTTCCAACATATTTAGTACCTCCAGGCAAATCAGATCTGATCCAAATCAATCCAGCGTTATGAGAAACTAGTTGTATTTCAGGTTTTGCCGCGATGATAAAATATAAAAGAATGGAAGCATTACATTTAACATCAACTCTCAAGTTTAATCAATCGATTATGTATTTTCCAAGTAAGGAGTCAGTGACTAGACTACTCAGTGGCTGGGGAAGGAGGGTGTGACACATCGCATTACTCGATTTTGCCCTTACCCCCCCCCCCCCCCCCCCTCACCCCACCTCCACCCCCACCTCCACCCCCACCCACCACCCACCACCCACCACCCCCCCCCCCCCCACCCCCGCATATCTGGGCCCAACATTTTCTTTTTTCTTTTTTTGGCTCGCACCTAGTCGGAAAAATTGTGGAAACACCCTGCCCGCATTCAAAATGGTATAGCGACGCGCCTGGTCGGTGATTAGTACCGTTCGTGTACAAATTGAAGTCAGGAGACTTCCACCAGACGGCATCTTCTCAGATGTCATTTACATCGGGAGGCGCTGTGGAAGCGAATGAAGAACGCGCGCATTTTGCTTCACGCGATTTTCATAGAGCCCCCACATTATTTGGAACAGAGTTCTCTTAAGGTGCAACAAAGATGGCGGCTTTGTGTATGCATGATTTTGAAAAAAGGGACAAAGTACAATCATCTGCCTTGCCCTAATCGGATCCACCCTATCGATGTGAAAGAGCCCACCTTGACACGTTGAAATCATCGGATGTGATTTAGAACAATAGAAAATGACCGGTATGTCTGCTGCCACCATGCGTTTCAAAAGTCTCCTATTGAGGCAATGTAACAAAATGCAAAAGAAATTACTTGCCTCATTTTTGATGAAACATCAGAACTGGAACCATGCTTCATTTTGGTGATACTGGGCATACACCATCGTAAAACACGATTTATCACTTCCAGTTCTATTCATTTGGGGTGAACCTGTAACATCTTGGTTATTCCAAGTTCTTCCACATTTCATCATTGTCTATGGAGTTTTATATGCTTGTGTGCGACCTGCAGAAGACCAAAATTTTATCAAACTCCTTATTTTCAGCAACTGCAAACACGGTGTTGCTGAATGTACGACCAACAACTGCACAGGTGAGTATAATTTGACAACACACACTGTTTGAGGACCATGAGAGCAATCTTTTAGGAATATTGTTTTCACATCTCACATCTTTCTAAAAAGGAAACTGCTCCCTGCATCAAGAGTGTTTGTAAAATCATGGCATTTAACCAGCTACAAAATGTCACCCCTTAAATGTAAATGGTATAACCTCGTTAGTAAAACAATCAAAAACAATGTTAAGCTTTTCTAAATGTTTTCAGTTCAACATTCTCATTTTTAACTGTAACTTTCTATTGCGGCTCTTTTTTAGAAGATGCAAAACCAGTTTGGTATTTCGATAAAGTAGTCCAGGTTATTCGGGATAACATTTCTGAAGTAATTTCACGCAATGTTATGCGAACACCCATTCTGATAAGCCAGTTCGGTATCTCGAAGGTATAAGGTTATTCGGGATAAAATTGCTGAAGTAATGTCACGCCATGTTACGCGAACGCGCATTCTGATTGAATTTAATACGTGCGCGTTGTGCGACCACCTTTTGCGTTCACACGCGCGCGTTATGTCACGCGGGTCATTCGGGATAAAATGTTATTTTGCACATGCGCAGTTGAAATACCGAACTGGCTTATTGAATTTAACGCGTGCGCGTTGTGCGAACACCTTGCGCGTGCATACGGGCGTGTTAGTTATCCCCAATGACCCGTGACCCATGTCATTGTGCACATGCGCAGTTGAAATACCGAACTAGCTTATTGGCAGTAAAATATAAAAATTTAGGCTGAAAATTGATTGCATTCAGTAACGTCTCAAACTTAGCCCCTGATGAGAAATGGAAAGTGACTGATGAAAGCGGCAAATACATGAAATTTGTCTTCTGCATGAATGATTCGTGACGTAGCCAGTGGCGTATCCAGGGTGGGAGAGCAAAATTGCCCAAAAAAGTAAAAAAACGATAAGTTTATTCTTTTTCTCTGGAAAATATATTTAATAGCCGGAAATATAAGTAAAAGAAGTAAAAGGGAAACAAAATAACGCAAAGTGTTTCGATACACCATTGTAAATAGGCCTACGTGGTTTTTGATGCTTCTCTAATGCAAAATATGCAAATGTCCCCATTCCTTTCGATTTCTTTTAATGTCGCAGTTTCCAAGGTATGTCCGGGCAATATGGAGTATATCAGCTGTGTGGAATGCGAGCGTCGATGTGATAACATTCACCTGTCCTGCCAGAAAACACACTGCAATTCAGGCTGCGGCTGTCGTACAGGGATGGTCCGTGCTGCCGATGGCCAGACTTGTTTAAATAAGGAAGAATGCCCGTGCTACTTTAACGGCCGCAGCTACAAGCTGTTTGAGGGTTTTAAAAACGACTGCAAAGATTGGTGATTATACATTCACTTGGAGATTCTTACTTTCAACTATGGAAAAGGCATCTAATACTGAAGATATCATACGTACCAAAAAGGAAACCGCATTCCTCTTTTTAATGAAACACTGAAGTGATCGCTATGTATATTTCTCTTTCAGCCTTTGTCTCCCAAATGAGAGATACGTTTGCGAGAGCAAAATATGCCCAGGTAAAGTGTATGTGTTATTATTATTCTTTCATTTTTATCAAACAACCAAAATGACTTACCTGTCCTTTTCGTAAGATGTCAATTGGATCGGGAAGTTTAAAGGCCGGTTCATACCTCACGCGAATGCGAATGCGAAGCGAATTTGACGTCATGAAACATTTGCGGCGAAGATTCGCACAAGTTGAAATGTGTTCAACATCTGCGAATTCGCAGCATGAATATTTGGCGTTGACGTCATAAATTCGCTTCGCATTCGTATTCGCGTGAAGTATGAACCGGCCTTAATGTAGACCAGTGGCGTGCGCTGTGATGTTTCTCGCGCTTTCAAAGAACGAGTCCTGAAACAAGTATAGTAACCGTATTCCACAATTGGTAAAACGTGCTGTTTTGTGTAGATGCATGTTTTAGTTGTACGTACCGGTATTCAAAGACATTTACTAAACCTTTACGGGAGTTGCTCTTACTTTGTGACCACTGATCTGTATGTAAAATCGCCGTTGAAGTCGCCGTCCGCTATACTATCACTTACTATACAATAGCCAGTCTTGTCCCCGGGGTCTACTTCCATCCTCGTTCTGCTTACATAGAGATCAGTGGTAAATTGAGAGTGTTAATATGGCGGCTACTGGCTTCAGTTGCTTGTACAGCGCGCAATGGCCAATGAGCTATCCAGTTTTATATAGAGATCACTGTTTGTGACATCTGACAATGACACCACTGTCAGCTCCGCAACTTGACGTATGGACAAGCGGCGCGAGCACGCGTACGCACAGTTATCTTCACTTATGCACCCCTACCGGGTACTCTATTGTAGACTTTATTTTCCTTCATTTATTCTCCTTTGTCCCTATTGAAATTTCAAACTCCATAGCGTTTTTTTCGTGGGGCACCTAGATTTCTAAAGACTTCCTCGTCGGGCACCATTGTCCCCATTGTTACTCATTGTGCGAGGTACCCCTTAAAGGAGTACTTGTACGAACACACACAATGCACATGCATGTCGGACCAGAGTCGCAGCTGCGATTGGTCAATACGTAAAGGCGCGAGGCTTAATGGATTGGTCTGTTCAGTTACCGGTAGCAAATCGTAACAGGGCATTTCAGCGCAGCCATTAACATACATTCTTATTAATTATTTTCATTTTCCTCTTTTCAATGTGCCTGCAGCTACCTGCAAAGCATATGGAGATCCTCATTACGAGACGTATGATGGTAAACTCTATGAATTCCAAGGTGAGTTTTTTCAAAAAAATCGGACGTTTTATTTGAAGATATTTTAAAAACTTCGCTCCTATGTTTAAAGGTAGTGTACATCATTGGTCATTGTTGCAATTTTCAGAAATGGGCGGATTTGGGGGTTGGTATTTTATAGGATATATCGTTCCACTGACGTGTTCAAAGTTTTGCGTTGTTGGATGGCGAAAAAAATGAGAGAAAAACGGCGCTCGTTTTCAACCGTCGGGCGGATAATAGCCTTTAGTCAAGGCGCGCGTGGCTTCCTGGACTTCCGCGTGACGCGCCCCGAATGTCCCGCATGTCCGGGGCGCGTAACTCGTCCATGAAGCCACGCGCGCCTTGACTAAAGGCTACAGGGCAGTTTTCTAACGATTTCCAGCTGAAAATCGTTGGAAAACGATATAAATTTCCACTTTTCTTGACAACGACAGCACACCTGGTGCCATCATTTCACAGGATGATTGAGACTACTATTAACTTACAGTCTAGTAAGGTATTTTGTAATAATTAAGTAAAAAATATTGGAGGATTACCAATCGTGTACACTACATTTAAAACTGCTTTGTTTCACCTAGAGGAATTTGTCACGTGTCGTCATGGACCGCATAGTGTAGTGCTGCTAATGAAGTCCTTTATTCAAGTAAACCAGCCGCGTGTGCGCACGTGCTTTAACCCAACCCATACGATACATGTGCTATAATAACATTGCCAATAGAACGCAGGTCTGGATCCAGATAGAGGTAACGACCAAGTGTATCCATGTAGTGTGTACAGGCCTACAGTGAATTATCATGGAAACCTTACCCATTGCTTTAACATTACGCAGATACTTAAAGTACTGTCAAAGTGAAATACCTCCTGAATTTATTGTATGCTGTTCGATGATACTAATGCATGCCTCAAAGCAGCTATTATTTAACTTGAAGTTAAAATTAAACCGACAAAGACTTAGTGCCATTGACACGTTTTTGAGTGTTTTCACGGCTGTTTGATAGCGTTTAAAGTCGTTATTCATGACAGACATCGAACATTAATGAATTGTTTGTTGTCTTGAAATTTCCTCTTTTCAGACGTAATGTTACTGTTATATATTATCGCCCCAAGCTCGAGGAGATGCTTTTTTTGCAGTGCTTATTCCTATCATTATTATGCGCCTATCAATTGATCCCCCACCCCTCCCCCCGGGCTACCCCACCTCTTAGGTGGGGATTTGCTCACGTTTTTTAAGCCCCAGGGTGGGGATTTTGGTCATCATATACACTGGGGGTGAGGTACATGTGTGTTGTATTATATTATAAACCAGATGGCATGTTTTACAAGCCATACAGTGCGTACGTGTTTGTTCGATCCTTTTGCAAGGCGTTTTTAAATCAAAACATAAATCATACATCAAAATTATAATCCTCACCCTATAAGGTGGCGGGTGTCCCCACCAATTGAGGTTGGGATTGTCGCTAGATTTTTGCCCCAGGGGTGGGGATTTTGTCACTTCAAAAGTGACAATCCCCACCTCCCCCCTGGGGTGGCCCGGGGGGAGGGGTGGGGAAACAATTGACAGGCGCATTACCTTTGGATATCCGTAGAGACAAGAATACGTCAGTTGAGTTGATTTGAACACAAAAATCATCCCCTAATAATGTCCACTTCGTTACTTTGTAGGGAATTGCAGATACATCTTGACGACAGACAGCTGTGGTGAAAGGGAGGGTACCTTTAGCGTAATCGTAGAGAACGTCCCCTGTGGCTCAGGTGGGACGACCTGCACGAAGGCTGTCGACGTCGAATACCTAGATTTGACAATTCGCCTCGTGAGAGGTGGTGATAATTTTCCCACCGCCTATCGTCATGGAGGCACGCCAAAAGCAAAATATAAGATTGTCGAGTCTGGAATGTATTTCTTCATCTTATTACTTCCAGGTAAGTTATTACTTAGTTTACTTCAATGAGTTTCTGGTTTCTATTTTTAAGCCTCCAATTTCTCGTTTTCTATGTAATCTCAAGTCAGACCAAACTCAACAGCTCTGAGCCAGCGTCTTTATCCTATAACCTTCCTGTGCCCACCGTAGTTTTCTTAAAATCCAACAGTTAACATGGGCACCATATTTTTGTGTACAAAGTTTCTCTTGTGCACAATGTATAGGACAAATCCCAAGAAAGAGGGCATTTCCAAGGTGTGCGGTCTGGCTCTGTTTTCTGTTTTCCGAGGATGCAGGTCAAACGCCTCTTTGTGGTTAATGGCAACAAGCTTCTAATTTTTGTGAAACAAGATATTTTTTTTGGGGGGGGGGGGTAGTTATTACGTATACATTTGCAATCCGGAACTGACAACTATGTCACGCGTGTGATTATATTTGATAATTCCTGCATTCTTTTTAATGTATCCAGAGAATTCCAGAACTACAGAAGTAACTATCAAGTGGGACAAGGGCACGTCGGTTCACGTAACTGTAAGTGGGAAGTTGTGGAAGAACACCTGCGGTCTGTGCGGTACGTTTGACGGAGACAGCACCAACGACTTTACAACCAGATCTAACGAAAAGACGGCGAGTGCCAATGTGTTTGGCCACAGCTGGAGGACCATTGACACGTGCACCATGCCCCCGGACATAACACATCCCTGTGTAATGTTTCCAGAACGAAGATACTGGTCGGAAGTCTCGTGTGAAATTATTTATAAACCAATCTTCCAGAAGTGCCACAGAGTGGTAAGTGGAGACATTTTCCCCACCCATTTACCAGATAGCGTTCAATGTATTTAATACAACAGTGTTGACCGCCATGAAAAGATCATACTCGATTAAAAACAAAATAATAATAACGGTGTTTCGGACTGTTTCCCCACTTGTTTTAATAGCACTTTTAAACTGCCGATAGTTGCGGGTATTTGTCGAAATTGAATACACTGAAGAAATCAGATCCATATATAATCCAGAATCATCAATATCTCATGTTTTCATGGTTTTGGCATGTAAAACGCTGATCATGAATGCCTATCGGACAGGAGCACTCAGAAATCGCAAGTATTGACTCCAAATTCACCAAGTAAACTATGAATGCGTATAAAAGGCTCGATGTCTTCCGTGACTAATTTGATGCAGGATGGGTGAGAGAAGTATTCGTTTATAAGATTTCCTATTCAAATATTCACAGCAAATGCAGAACGAGACGAGTTGCTCGAGAGGGTGCGATGCCAGCCTGCTGAAACAGTAGCCATTTTATGTAAACACCGAAATACATGAACTGCCTCTTTAGACTTGAAACAGCTTTAAACATCTTCATGTGGGCTACGCGAACTTCGTGGACGGTTCTTTGTTCTTGAAGTCATTCCGACTAAAGACCCAGTCTGATGTACATCGATTTCTTCACTAGCTCACCAGTGTGTCCACCTGTCTGTTTTCTTTCTCTTTGAAGAGCCCAAACCCTTAATCCCAGAACTTAAAGTTGTATGCATTTGCCCTGTTTGATGATAGTCCAAACACGCCGTGTTCTTTCCCGGTGTAGGTTGATCCTAAACCCGACTATGACGACTGCGTGTTTGACAGTTGTGGGTGCAACCGGGGTGGTGACTGTGAATGCTTTTGCACAGCCGTGGAAAACTACGCTGACGCCTGCATGGAACAGGGTGTAGTGGTAAACTGGAGAATTTTAGTCAAACCCACGTGTGGTAAGTTTTTGTAATCTGTTCATGTCTAGTCTTTTTAACGCTAATGACAGGTATTCACAATGATTGTTGTGGGTTGAGATGTATAATTCCCATGTACATGTAATAGACCCAAGGCGTAATGACGTCACGCTTTGTTTATGCGCTTTCCTATGGGATCCAGGTGGGGACGATTGTCTGGCATCCCGAACTGGCTCCCACAGGAAAGCGCACATGTAAACAAAGCCATACGTCATTAAGACTTAATTATTTTGTATGGACATCCCAACAATGCCGGTTTCACACTATGCTCTTACCCGGGTAATTGCCGGGTTAACGAAAAATTTAACCCGGCAATTACCCGGGTAATGTGGAGCGTTCACACTACAATTCGCCGGGTTAGAAATTCTCCGGGTTAACTGCCCAAAAACGCCACTTACCCGGGTAATTTCTAACCCTGCTCGCGAGGTGGGTTAACCCACCAATCTCGGGGTTAACGACGACGATTCTCCGGGTTACCATCAGTAGTGTGAATGCTCGCCGGGTTTTCTTCTACCCGGGTAGGTACATGGGTGGGTGCGTGCGCTTTGTCGTGTTTTATCGGCCAACTTTGCGAAGGTGACGTAATTTATTAGTACGGCCTCCGTGGCTGGTACTTCGCCTTAAGTTTATTTTTACGTATACTTAATGAAAGGCACCAGTCTTCCGTAGATGATGCCTCGTCTTAATAAGTACATTTTACATACATTAATGCAAGGCACCAGTCTAGACCGCACAGTTGCAGGATGACTAGACTTGAAATTTAGTCGGCATTAGTCCGACTGCACCACCCCGCGTATTATAATACTTATTTCGCACTTTGCAGGGGTTACGTGTAGCGAGCGGTATAATAACATGTGGGAACGTTCGTGCAACCTTGGCCCCAAGATGCGTGTGTGTCGACTGTCCAATTACTGACTGGTATGAAGGAAAGAAGACCTGTCGGAACTTCACGAAAGGCGGGCATATTATTGCGTACCGCGCTGGTAAATGCGGCGCCTGCAGACAAAACACGACTGTCTAAACGACTTGTCTTTAAGTCTAAAGGATGACGCGTGCACGCTACATGTACCAATGCTGATCTGATTTTTTAAAAATTTGCATTGCATGCTCTCGCGCCGCTCTCACTTCGCTCTTTTACGCTGACGAAACAATGGCTAGGGCAGAGATCAAGCAATGCACATTCTCCGGGTTACCATTCGCATAGTGTGAATGCGGCTACACGTTACCCGGGTGCGCGCTGAAGCGGGTAAGCAGAATTGCAGGGTTAATTTTGTAGTGTGAAACCGATTCTCCGGGTTAGTTTCTACCCGGGTAATTACAACTACCCGGGTAATAAATTACCCGGGTAAGTTCAGTGTAGTGTGAAACCGGTATCAAGTAAACCACTTGTTACTCTCTCTCCGAAACTCTCACCAGATAAAAATGAACGGTCGGCAGCCGTGTTAGTCACGAAATAAAGAGAGTACTTGAACAAATAACACATTAATCGCTTGTTATTAGAATAGAAAAGAAATGTTCAGCCCTCAGTGCAGCAACTTCTTCAACATTTTTGTTTTTAGTTGCGGTAAAACGTTTCCGTACAGTACCGCGGTTAAAACAAAATAGTTTGTCCTGGAGCAGTGGACAAAATCCACATGATTATACGCATGGGGAACGACTATTGAAACTTATTTTACTGACACACCTAGAATTTACAATTAAAAAATTACAAGAAACAGAACAGCTCCATGAACTATTGAAGGAAATTTGCAAGTGCATGTTAAATTTCGACCGCAATAGACCGCCCCGCCCACCCTTAGCAGCGGCATGGCGACGCCATTACCTCGGTCAAACTTTACTTTGAAGTACACAAACATTACACAAACATTACGTGTTACGCACGGCGACCAGGACAAATACACGCACAATGTCGACGACGACGCGACTTGGTGTTCTGCCAAAGGCGGTGGATTTAAATTCTTTAGCAAGCGGGCGAAAGTTAAGGGTTACAATTATTTTATTAAAGGATGGGTATGTACATAAAGTCATTTGTGAAGTCATGAAGGATGGTCAAGTTGCTGTTGCGGGGAAATGTTATCGAAGCATGAGGAAGAGAGACCCGCCACATTGTGTTTCGGAAACGACGGGCTCGTTGCAGAAAGTAGATGTAGATGTGTTGCTGGGTAAGTTAGTATTGGAATAAAATAAACCGCGGATGTTACGACGCAATTGAATTATACCATAGTCTAATATTAAAGAAGACTCTTAACCAGTACCCTCGAGGCTCGACACAGAACAGGTCTAGCTACAACCAGCAAAAGGGCACCAGGTCAAAGTTATGATAAAGTTTTCTTATAAATAGTTCTTTTATTTCCTGTTCATATATTAAATCGATGACAATTACATGTAGGGGCCTATACACTTTCCATCTCCTATTCATGTACAGAATATTAAACATGTTAACTGCGAATCCTACCTCAGAGCATACGTACTTCTTGACATTCAGATCGGAATGCGGCCGGCCACACGCTTTAATCCATCTCAAAAAAATTTCCAAATTTGTTTTCGGTTTTGGAAACGGGAAGAAAACGATGTCCTGATCTGAGTAGGCTACCTAGTGATTTACATATGCCATAACAGCATATTTTTACCATTTCTTAAACTACCCCATTAAATATAAACACCTACACTGTGGGCTACAGCCGCACTTTTATTGAAAAAATACGGTGCCCGGCCGCACCAAACACATTTGTTTGTGTACACTTTTCACAGCGCATGTGACAAAGTTTGACCGAGCTTCACCGAGCTAATGGCGGACCACGCCTGTAGCAACTGTTGCTAACCAAAAGTCGTAATCCTATTGGTCAATGCGCGCTGTTTGATTGACAGGCCGGATCGGTCCATTCTAACTGAATTACCACTTCGGCTATTATCGTTTAACGCACTACGTGTAAAACCAAGATTAAACTAGAGATTGTTATTACAATCACACGGTGTTGGTCTTTTTCGGGTTTGATTATATAAGAAGAACAATTCTTATCAGCTTGTTTGCTGGAGTTTATGAAAGATGAAAAAGGACGTCTCAAAAAAGTTGATTTGGGCTTTTGTAATTTGACCTTGATGACGTTATCATGGAATCACATTTGAGAACATGACTAAAAAGCCTATTATTCGAAAGATGCGACCTTTTCTGCATGAAGGTCATCATCATAATATAAAGTGATTACGGCAAACTTCGCCACATACATCAGCTGAAAAATCAATTTGGACATTTTTCAACCTGCCGCTAGAGGGCGCTCGAATAATTTATGACGTCACCGGTAACATTTTTTAAAAGTTCAGCATGGCCAAAGACTAACATCGTTGAAAGCAAGTTCATATCTGTTACCAATTTAAATTATAAGGCACTTCCGGTTTCGACCGGAAGGAAGGGTCACGTGATTTTGCACGCACGATAAAAAATGAAGATCTATTATTATTCTATCGATTCATGTAAAAATCAAGTTCAGGTCTTTCACGGTTGATTTTATATTGATTTTCAAAGATAAAAAATAGAAATTAAAAGTGTCTGTTGAATAATGACACTCAGTTAATAAAGTGTTCAATGCCGTCCTTGCAAGAGAGCTAAACGCAGCATAATCTTTGTTGTTTTCAACTTAGATGTACAGTGCGACGAGGACAAGTCGTTTTCACCAAGCGGGGAAGTTTGTACAGGAACATGTTTTCAGGACGGGGAGTTGGCTGAGGACTACGGTTGCAAAATTCATAATGTACCGGGTTGCCATTGCCGCGACGGATTCAAGTTATTTCACGGTAAATGCGTGAAGGAGACAGTGTGCAAATGTGTATTACCTGGTACAAAAACTGAGGTGCCACCTGGATACATCCACCGCGACCCTTCCAATTGCAGGGAATGGTGAGTACCTATACTCGGCAACCAGATATAAAACATGCGATTAGTTCTGTTATAATCAATTAATAATGTTTTACAATGCACTACCCATTAAATAAACATTGTCTTCCTTAAAGGTAGTATACGTGATTTGCTTTTGCTGTAATTTTCAGAAATAAATGGATTTGGGGTTAGTATTTTATAGCCCGCTAGCAAATACTGTAACAGTGACCTGTGTACAGTTTTGCGTGCATAGAAGCTGGGAAAACAGAGAGAGAAAAATATTCTAGTAGTCTGGTTCTCTGACCATACTTTAGACAAAATGGAGCAATTTATAGAGTCGGGGAATTATCAGGTCGGGGAACTAGACTATTTCCAACGATTGCCGGCCGACAATCGTTGGAAAACGATATAAATTTCAATTTTTCTTGAAAACGGCAGCACACCAGGTGCCATGATTTCACAAGATGCTTGAGACTGCTATTTACGTACAGTCTAGTACCGGGTACGGTATTTCGTAATAATTCAGTAGTTTTGTTTTGTGATGTTTGCAAATGTTGTATACTATCTTTAACTATTTACCGACAATATAAAGGTGTGGCTTAGGTCTGCCAGTTTGGACCAGCTCTTATACCTTGTGCACAGAAGTATTGATTTTGAGATCAACCTGCTGTGCGCAAAAACTGAAATTTCGCAATTGGAACAAGGAATAATTGAAATGGTTTAATTTCTAAAATGATATAGTCTCAAGTGCCTTAAGTACCATATTTAGTCACCTTTTGCGCATGACGTGATACATTTCAGTGTGTGTTAAATAACAACTACCGCATATTTAAGACAAATTTATTCATATTTACAAACTTTGTAGTGAATGCGTCCGCGGCAAATGGGACAATTGCACTGTCTTCCCCGGTTGTCCACCAGGTGAGTGTAATCCTGTCACCAGGCTATTCAAATGAACTTAGATAAAGGCATTTCTTTCTCATTTGTCTCAGCCCCCGTTAGCTTATGACCTTGCTTGCAACTTTGGTTTAACTAACACAGAGAGAAAAAATTGAGGTTCGCTATTTCAAATTATGATTAAAGTCAAATATGACATCTGAAGGACCACGTTCTTTTTCCTAGGACGTTTTTGTTACATTTAATCCCCAAAAAATGTATTACCCCGTATGTTGCCAGCATTTTAGTTGACTACATTTTTCAGAGTAATCATGAACATTTCCCGAAAGCTTTACCGCTCTGAAAAAGGGGGACTCAAAAACTTGGTTTTCCAATTTATTGATGCTCCGACTGTGTAGAACCGCGCCTTCTATGCATCCGGTCTCAGACTGCAAAATTCCAGTTTTGAAATTGCCAAGGAACAATTTTCGTAAGTTTATTCACTGTCATCTATTCGAATTTGTCTGTTTCCTTTTGTACTGATTTGTATACGTGGCATGGTGTCTATTTTGAATTGTCGTTCTTTTTTTGTGCTGTATTTATTTAGGCAGTGATTCTGATGATTTCTTCAAAAGCTAATGTTCCCTTACCAGGGGCAGATCCAGAAATTGGTACAAATAAGAATGAGTCCGTAACACATTTCTCTGTGTCCCTTAAAAGTGAAGAAAAGGTCACGGACTGGGTCTGTTTGGACATAAACCCCCTCCAAAAAGGCAAAGGAAAACAAAAAACGGAAACAATGTATCTGCATGGTCCGAGAGTGTTGGCGGAAAAGAAGCAAATGCAAAGGGGAGGTGGTGGGTTTGTTTTTGCATTCAATAGGGGACCTTTAACAACAGAGGACAATCCCCGGTTGAGAAAGGTCCCCGTTTGAAAACCGTGTACAGAACCAATGAGGGTCCTTGCCAAAAAGTTACAGTATGAACAATTGGAGGACAATAGGAGGTCCCCGATTGAAGGTGTTTACACACTTGGGTGGGTTTGCCTATCCCCCTCTATCTTGTCCTATACACATGAATAGTTTGTTGGTTTCAATATTTATAATCAATCGGTAAGTCAATCTACTAATCAATAAGAGCGATTCGCATTACAGAGCGCAAACAAGGGTTTGTCACGGAGAGATCTTTTTCCCCACTGTGTATTTCAAAAAGCCGAGACGTCCGTGTAAACAGCTAATATCATTTTGAACGAAGCGGCTGTAACACACGCGAACTTTTTAGTATTTTTGACATTTTTAACGGGTCATGATTGCTTGTATTTATTAGGCTTCCAAACACTTACAAAAATCTCCCATGCACAACCCCATGGGAATTGCATGGTGAATTGGACACCATGGGAATCCAATGGGAGGTTTTTGTAAGAGAATGCTTTGCAATAATTATTACTATCCAGAAACAGCCTTAGAAATACCTTTGGATATTCGAGGGGTATGGGTAACGTGTTGATCGCACAGTTAGAAAATGCCCTCCTGGGTGTATAAACCGCTGGTGGCGCACTATATTGTAAATCATCATATTGCATTTCATTTTACCTTTCACCAGTTACGGCAACTCCAGTTACAACGACGGAGCCGTGTCCCACCTGTTCCTCCGATGAATTCCAGTGTCAGGATTGCTCTAAATGTATCATTAAAGGATGTGTGTGCGACTCCCTGTACAACTGCCCCGACTTTTCCGATGAGATGTGTTGTTACCACGCCAACGAATACCACCTTGTAAGAGGCTCAGTTTGATTAAGGATATCGTTCAAGACGTTTCTATTTTTTACCCCCTACATATCACACCATACAAATCATAGAATACCTGAAAAGCACAACGTCTTGATCGTTACTTTAAAACTGAATTAATGTTTTATCGTTTTAGTCTGCCACTTAATGTATGTTTTGAAAACTGGTCTGTCCACGAAACAGGCCCCACGTAATAGTGAAATAATTACGACCATCTGATATCTTTCGTTTATTGTGTATAATTTTTTCCTTTGTTCGCAGATCGACACATTTTCTGAAGATGACTGTAACATCACGTGTAAACCGGTTAGTAATATTTAACCTATGTAGAAAAACATTCTAAATATTTTAAAGATATTTATTGTTGCAAACTAGTGTGCCTTACGACGTATTGTAAACTTATCTTACAGAATAACTGTTAAATACTCTCCATCTGTGCTCTACAACATAATTGAATTAGTTCATTATTTACAATTTGAAAAGTAATGAATTTTCAAATTTGTGCATTTATATTTTTACATTTTGTTTTTCTATTTTGGGCATTTATAAATCCTCCGTAAAAGGCTCGTGCTTCTAGCCACATTACGATCCGCCCTGTGGAAACAGAATTATTACTCGCCCCAAACAATTGAACATCTGTGAAGTAATTATTCTATATCTAATACGTAGTTTTTTCATATTGCTGGGGGAAAAAAGCAATCTCAAAACACAAAGTAATTGTTGTTCAGGTTGTTCAGTGCACGGATCTAAATCTTTAATTTTTCTTTTGGAGTTCCTTTATTCAATGCGACAAGATAAAACATCTTGAAGCTTGCGTTAAAACAATTGACATGGTTGATAATATGGCACAGTTGTGAAAGAAACCCATTACGCGGGTTCTGCTATTGTAAATATGGGCATGGTAATACAGTGGCCGTTTTTTCCCCTCGGAATTTTGCAATTCTGAACAACTGTTTTGAAAATAGTAGCATTCGGTATAAGTTCGAAGGAAAATGACCGAATAAACATATACAATTCTGTTGCATTCATGTGTAATTTAGAAGTGTTTTTTTTTCTTCATGTAACAGAATGAAGAATTGCGGCTGAATAGGTATGACAAAGCCGAATGCTGTGAATGTATTCCAGGTAAGACGGTTTGACGAAATCGGAGAATGTGTTTTTGATATGAAAATGGATTTATGCATCATAGACCATAACAGTTAATATTCAAAACATGGGCTCAGTATATATTTCATTGTAACCTTGTCCTTTCACAAGCTGTCACGGGGGCGAGGGGGGGGGGGGGGGGGGTTCCACCCTTCACATCGGGAAAACAGTGACGGATTTAAAAAAAACATTGACGAAGATAGTTTTGATAATTGTAAAACTCTGTGTAAAATGTTTTTCCATTTACAAAAACGTTGATACATTATACGCATCGCACCATGATCGCACCATGATCCTTTCACTGTGCGTCGGAAAATGTTGCACTGTGCAGTGCAAGAAAGTCAAAACGACGTAGAAGTAACGAATGACTATTCTCTAATATATCTCCAATGCGCGTCAAAGTGAAAACGCGTATTTTGAAGTTAACATGTGAAATACTGTTCATTTTTTTTTTCTTTTGAAATAGAATTTGGTGTTCAAATTATCATTAACTGTAGTCCATTATTTCCTGCGGCGATTGGAATTTGCCATGTTTTAAACGATTGAATATACGCAAGGTGCAAAAGCACAACCAATACCGCCACATTTTGTGTGATGGTGAAATTTATCTGGTCGAACACTTTCAGGATACATTAGTTTACCGTAACGGTGTTATAATCTTCGGCCTACTGAACATTATTTTGGTTCAGAAATAGGCTATGAAAAGTCGTTGAATATGAAAATGCCATTTTGGATTTGGTATTTTTTCTTAGTTTCAACGACGACCCTCGCACCAACCACAACCGAAGCTTCAACAACGACTGCATTTAGCACCACAGCAGGTAGGCTTAACACTTGATCATTGTATTGTCAACGCCTGATATAACATAAATCCCATTTGAAAGATTTTTCCCATTTAAGGGAAGCACAAGGTTTCATTTTACTAAGTGTGGAGCTCAATGCATACACAATTATTTGGACGGATATTTTCAACACTAGAGGGTTTTCCTCACGTCTCACTGGTAAGAATCAGAATGGTAATCGTTGTATTTTAGATCGTATCTTAAAACAAAACAAGATGCCGTTGTAGAAATCTCAACGTAAGGTTATTTCAGGCCAATACATACTACAAAATAATGTATCTCAGCACGTAACCCATGTAGTGTAAACAACGTCTTCTTAATAACGTTTGTGATATCCTAGGACTCCCAAGTACAACAACTCAAGTAATTTCAACATCCAGCAGTCCCTCAACAACCACTGAAGGATCCACAACAACAGGTATTTCCTAAAAGAAGTTTCTCGTTTTTCTGGTGAGACTATTTAACGAGTTTACAAGAAAACAAACAGACAGAACGATCAGAAGTACATAGCTGTGGTAGCTAATGTGTATTTCAGAATATAATGCAGCCTAAACAATCACACCAAACATGGTTATTTCGAACTGTTAAAAAAAGGTTAAAAGAGGGGAACAATGTTTTGTGTTCTTTGATTTTCAATTTGATCAGATAATTACCTTTTTTCAGTCATTATACTACACGCAATGATGTAATGATATTAAGATATGTTTTTTTTAACAACAAATCTCTGTTTTGTTCGCACCGATGTGTCTCTGCCAAATAATGCGGATTAACACCGTGAAAAGAAGTTTACTATTCAAAGTACCATGTCGGCTTAAATAATTGTGGGTAAAACGGTTAAATTTTAACGATTTTTTTAAGCCAGCTAGTTAAAAAGCAAAACTCACAATTGTAGTTTAAACAAATGCAGGTTCCATTACGAGGAAAAAAAAAAAGGGATCGAATAAAAAAGATCACAAAGCCGACATAGTTTTATGTGTGTAATGTAGTAGACGCATATTGCAGAAGTTAAAGATAAAGAATATAGAGTTAAAGAATGGACAAAACGTGAAATGTGAATGATATTTGAAACGGTGGAAACAAATCAATTAACTTTCGAGCGATAATTTGCAGGCGTACGTGTGTTTCCTTGTTTGTTTTCTGTAGTAGAATGTCCATCTCGACGATTTCCAATTAATTTCTGGTATCTACATTTCTGATTAAAATGTTAGAAATTCAATATTTAGTTCTAAATGCAAAACACAAAAGTAACAAAACACCAAAGCACCACAGAGAAACAAACTATTAAAAAGAAGAATCACTCCAGAGCTAGATGCATACAAAAAACACACCTGAAAAACCAAAACTGGGAAAGATGACTGAGCCTGACACGATTGTTTATCGTTTTATATTAGAAGCATATTGCAGAAGTTACAGATAAAGATTCTAAAGTTAAAGAAATTCAATATTTAGTTCCAAATGCAAAACACAAAAGTAACAAAACACCAAAGCACCACAGAGAAACAAACTAGTAAAAAATAGAATCACGCTAGAGCTAGATGCATACAAAAAAACACCTGAAAAACCAAAACTGGGAAAGATGAATGAGCCTGACACGATTGTTTATCGTTTAATATTAGAGGAGCCATTTAGCTGTGATCTCTGGGAGGACTACTCTATCCAAGAATTTGAGGAATTTGCTCTATTTCCGAATATCATCGGGAAGGACGGTCGAAAGTGTACCATTACCCGCCGCAGCCATAGCTCACACTGCAAGTTTTACGTGAAATACGACGATGATTTGGATGACACAAACGACTGGTTAGGGCTGAGTTACAATGGTTCTCCGGGTGGATCTGGGTGCTGCTCGTCCCGTCGCAAATGCAAGAGACTCTCTGGAGCCGCTGAGTGGCTCAAAGCAAAATACAAAAACTACTGCTGTGGTAAGTTTACATTTCTGTCCGTTTTTTGGTTTTACTCGGTCGTTTGCCAAATAAAATCCATCGCAAGTTACAGCAATTGCTATTGAAGACGCACTGTTGACTTTGATTAGCAGTAAATGTAAATGTTCCTGTCTACACTGTAAACAAAAATATCCGTTATTTTACATCAAAAGTGATAGCAGCAGCGTCGCCAGTTCTTTTGTTGGTTTTATATATTTTTACATCAAATGCTGTAGATTATTTTTGCAAGATTTGCGTAAAATAATTAGAAACTTAATTTGTACAATTATTTTCGACTGTAAAAAAGTTCTGTTATAGGTTCCCAGGAAGCAATTGCAAATTTACAGAAATAAAAGAAGTGAGAACCAGACTAAGTGGAAGTAACTTTTTACACATTATTATGGATAGTGTACAAATGCTACGATAACCTACTAAACAAACTGGATATTGTCGTGAGTTACCGGTAGCTTTAATATTCAGCTTTTCCCGCCATAATGAAGTCGTGGTTTCACACAACAATTTCAATCTTTGAATACGAAAGGAGATGTAAAAAGTATTAACAAATAATGTATCTCAGCACGTAATCCATGCAGTGTGAACAACGTCCTTTTAATAACGTTTGTGATATCCTAGGACCCCCAAGTACAACAACTCAAGTCATTTCAACAACCAGCAGTCCCTCAACAATCACTGAAGGATCCACAACAACAGGTATTTCCCAAAAGAAGTTTCCCGTTTTTCTGGTGAGACTATTTTTTAACGCGTTTACAAGAAAAAAACACGTAATGATAGTAAATAGGCCTAGCTGTGGTAGCTAATGTGCATTTCAGAATATAATGCAGCCTAAACAATCACACCAAACATGGTTATTTCGAACTGTTAAAAAAAGGTTAAAAGAAGAGGGGAACAGTGTTTTGTGTTCTTTGATGTTCAATTTGATCAGATAATTACCTTTTTTCAGTCATTATACTACACGTAATGATGTAATGATATTAAGATATGTTTTTTTTACAACAAATCTCTCTTTTGTTCGCACCGATGTGTCTCTGCCAAATAATGCGGATTAACACCGTGAAAAGAAGTTTACTACTTAAAGTACCATGTCGGCTTAAATAATTGTGGGTGAAAAGGTTAAATGTTAACGATTTTTTTAAGCCAGCTAGTTAAAAAGCAAAACTCACAATTGTAATTTAAACAAATGCAGGTTCTATTCCGAAATAAAAAAAAATGGAATCGAATAAAAAAAATCACAAAGCCGACATAGTTTTATGTGTGTAATGTAGTAGACGCATATTGCAGAAGTTAAAGATAAAGAATATAGAGTTAAAGAAAGGAAAAAAAACGTGAAATATGAATGATATTTGAAACGGTGGAAACAAATCAATTAACTTTCGAGCTATAATTTGCAGGCGTACGTGTGTTTCTTTGTTTGTTTTCTGTAATAGAATGTCTATCTCGACGATTTCCAACTAATTTCTGGCACCTACATTGCTGATTAACATGTTAGAAATTCAATATTTAGTTCTAAATGCAAAACACAAAAGTAAAAAAACTCCAAAGCACCACAGAGAAACAAACTAGTAAAAAAGAAAGAATCACGGCCAAATCTCGTTGGGCCCCCGACCCCCCTGCCCCCGGTCAATGTTGGCTCTCATTGCGCGGAATGCGCTCCGGCTTGATATTACAACATTGAGCGGGGGCGCGGGGGTGGGTATGTTTATCATCACGTGGCCCAAGCATTTTGGCCGGGATTGTCTGAAAGTTCGCCTAGTTTATCTTTAAAGAGTTAAAAACACGCAAACTCAACTTTTCAACCCAAATAGTATAAATTACCGGATTATAGCGCCTCCAACGGTGATCCCCGTCTAAACATCGAATGCTATTTTAGTGATTATGTCCAACTAATTAGGTTGTCATTGGAATTTGCCATGTTTTAAACGATTTAGCATACGCGAGGTGCAAAAGCACAACCAATACCGCCACATTTTGTGTGATGGTGAAATTTATCTGGTCGAACACTTTCAGGATACATTAGTTTACCGTAACGGTGTTATAATCTTCGGCCTACTGAACATTAGTTTGGTTTAGAAATAGGCTATGAAAAGTCGTTGAATATGAAAATGCCATTTTGGATTTGGTATTTTTTCTTAGTTTTAACGACGACCCTCGCACCAACCACAACCGAAGCTTCAACAACGACTGCATTTAGCACCACAGCAGGTAGGCTTAACACTTGATCATTGTATTGTCAACGCCTGATATAACATAAATCCCATTTGAAAGATTTTTCCCATTTAAGGGAAGCACAAGTTGTATTTTTTACTAAGTGTGGAGCTCAATGCATACACAATTATTTGGACGGATATTTTCAACACTAGAGGGTTTTCCTCACGTCTCACTGGTAAGAATCAGAATGGTAATCGTTGTACTTTAGATCGTATCTTAAAACAAAACGAAATCTCAACGTAAGGTTATTTCAGGCCAATACATACTACAAAATAATGTATCTCAGCACGTAACCCATGTAGTGTAAACAACGTCTTCTTAATAACGTTTGTGATATCCTAGGACTCCCAAGTACAACAACTCAAGTAATTTCAACATCCAGCAGTCCCTCAACAACCACTGAAGGATCCACAACAACAGGTATTTCCTAAAAGAAGTTTCTCGTTTTTCTGGTGAGACTATTTAACGAGTTTACAAGAAAACAAACAGACAGAACGATCAGAAGTACATAGCTGTGGTAGCTAATGTGTATTTCAGAATATAATGCAGCCTAAACAATCACACCAAACATGGTTATTTCGAACTGTTAAAAAAAGGTTAAAAGAGGGGAACAATGTTTTGTGTTCTTTGATTTTCAATTTGATCAGATAATTACCTTTTTTCAGTCATTATACTACACGCAATGATGTAATGATATTAAGATATGTTTTTTTTAACAACAAATCTCTGTTTTGTTCGCACCGATGTGTCTCTGCCAAATAATGCGGATTAACACCGTGAAAAGAAGTTTACTATTCAAAGTACCATGTCGGCTTAAATAATTGTGGGTAAAACGGTTAAATTTTAACGATTTTTTTAAGCCAGCTAGTTAAAAAGCAAAACTCACAATTGTAGTTTAAACAAATGCAGGTTCCATTCCGAGGAAAAAAAAAAGGGATCGAATAAAAAAGATCACAAAGCCGACATAGTTTTATGTGTGTAATGTAGTAGACGCATATTGCAGAAGTTAAAGATAAAGAATATAGAGTTAAAGAATGGACAAAACGTGAAATGTGAATGATATTTGAAACGGTGGAAACAAATCAATTAACTTTCGAGCGATAATTTGCAGGCGTACGTGTGTTTCCTTGTTTGTTTTCTGTAGTAGAATGTCCATCTCGACGATTTCCAATTAATTTCTGGTATCTACATTTCTGATTAAAATGTTAGAAATTCAATATTTAGTTCTAAATGCAAAACACAAAAGTAACAAAACACCAAAGCACCACAGAGAAACAAACTATTAAAAAGAAGAATCACTCCAGAGCTAGATGCATAAAAAAAACACACCTGAAAAACCAAAACTGGGAAAGATGACTGAGCCTGACACGATTGTTTATCGTTTTATATTAGAAGCATATTGCAGAAGTTACAGATAAAGATTCTAAAGTTAAAGAAATTCAATATTTAGTTCCAAATGCAAAACACAAAAGTAACAAAACACCAAAGCACCACAGAGAAACAAACTAGTAAAAAATAGAATCACGCTAGAGCTAGATGCATACAAAAAAACACCTGAAAAACCAAAACTGGGAAAGATGAATGAGCCTGACACGATTGTTTATCGTTTAATATTAGAGGAGCCATTTAGCTGTGATCTCTGGGAGGACTACTCTATCCAAGAATTTGAGGAATTTGCTCTATTTCCGAATATCATCGGGAAGGACGGTCGAAAGTGTACCATTACCCGCCGCAGCCATAGCTCACACTGCAAGTTTTACGTGAAATACGACGATGATTTGGATGACACAAACGACTGGTTAGGGCTGAGTTCCAATGGTTCTCCGGGTGGATCTGGGTGCTGCTCGTCCCGTCGCAAATGCAAGAGACTCTCTGGAGCCGCTGAGTGGCTCAAAGCAAAATACAAAAACTACTGCTGTGGTAAGTTTACATTTCTGTCCGTTTTTTGGTTTTACTCGGTCGTTTGCCAAATAAAATCCATCGCAAGTTACAGCAATTGCTATTGAAGACGCACTGTTGACTTTGATTAGCAGTAAATGTAAATGTTCCTGTCTACACTGTAAACAAAAATATCCGTTATTTTACATCAAAAGTGATAGCAGCAGCGTCGCCAGTTCTTTTGTTGGTTTTATATATTTTTACATCAAATGCTGTAGATTATTTTTGCAAGATTTGCGTAAAATAATTAGAAACTTAATTTGTACAATTATTTTCGACTGTAAAAAAGTTCTGTTATAGGTTCCCAGGAAGCAATTGCAAATTTACAGAAATAAAAGAAGTGAGAACCAGACTAAGTGGAAGTAACTTTTTACACATTATTATGGATAGTGTACAAATGCTACGATAACCTACTAAACAAACTGGATATTGTCGTGAGTTACCGGTAGCTTTAATATTCAGCTTTTCCCGCCATAATGAAGTCGTGGTTTCACACAACAATTTCAATCTTTGAATACGAAAGGAGATGTAAAAAGTATTAACAAATAATGTATCTCAGCACGTAATCCATGCAGTGTGAACAACGTCCTTTTAATAACGTTTGTGATATCCTAGGACCCCCAAGTACAACAACTCAAGTCATTTCAACAACCAGCAGTCCCTCAACAATCACTGAAGGATCCACAACAACAGGTATTTCCCAAAAGAAGTTTCCCGTTTTTCTGGTGAGACTATTTTTTAACGCGTTTACAAGAAAAAAACACGTAATGATAGTAAATAGGCCTAGCTGTGGTAGCTAATGTGCATTTCAGAATATAATGCAGCCTAAACAATCACACCAAACATGGTTATTTCGAACTGTTAAAAAAAGGTTAAAAGAAGAGGGGAACAGTGTTTTGTGTTCTTTGATGTTCAATTTGATCAGATAATTACCTTTTTTCAGTCATTATACTACACGTAATGATGTAATGATATTAAGATATGTTTTTTTTACAACAAATCTCTCTTTTGTTCGCACCGATGTGTCTCTGCCAAATAATGCGGATTAACACCGTGAAAAGAAGTTTACTACTTAAAGTACCATGTCGGCTTAAATAATTGTGGGTAAAAAGGTTAAATGTTAACGATTTTTTTAAGCCAGCTAGTTAAAAAGCAAAACTCACAATTGTAATTTAAACAAATGCAGGTTCTATTCCGAAATAAAAAAAAATGGAATCGAATAAAAAAAATCACAAAGCCGACATAGTTTTATGTGTGTAATGTAGTAGACGCATATTGCAGAAGTTAAAGATAAAGAATATAGAGTTAAAGAAAGGAAAAAAAAACGTGAAATATGAATGATATTTGAAACGGTGGAAACAAATCAATTAACTTTCGAGCGATAATTTGCAGGCGTACGTGTGTTTCTTTGTTTGTTTTCTGTAATAGAATGTCTATCTCGACGATTTCCAATTAATTTCGGGCACCTACATTGCTGATTAACATGTTAGAAATTCAATATTTAGTTCTAAATGCAAAACACAAAAGTAAAAAAACTCCAAAGCACCACAGAGAAACAAACTAGTAAAAAAGAAAGAATCACGGCCAAATCTCGTTGGGCCCCCGACCCCCCTGCCCCCGGTCAATGTTGGCTCTCATTGCGCGGAATGCGCTCCGGCTTGATATTACAACATTGAGCGGGGGCGCGGGGGTGGGTATGTTTATCATCACGTGGCCCAAGCATTTTGGCCGGGATTGTCTGAAAGTTCGCCTAGTTTATCTTTAAAGAGTTAAAAACACGCAAACTCAACTTTTCAACCCAAATAGTATAAATTACCGGATTATAGCGCCTCCAACGGTGATCCCCGTCTAAACATCGAATGCTATTTTAGTGATTATGTCCAACTAATTAGGTTGTCATTGGAATTTGCCATGTTTTAAACGATTTAGCATACGCGAGGTGCAAAAGCACAACCAATACCGCCACATTTTGTGTGATGGTGAAATTTATCTGGTCGAACACTTTCAGGATACATTAGTTTACCGTAACGGTGTTATAATCTTCGGCCTACTGAACATTAGTTTGGTTTAGAAATAGGCTATGAAAAGTCGTTGAATATGAAAATGCCATTTTGGATTTGGTATTTTTTCTTAGTTTTAACGACGACCCTCGCACCAACCACAACCGAAGCTTCAACAACGACTGCATTTAGCACCACAACAGGTAGGCTTAACACTTGATCATTGTATTGTCAACGCCTGATATAACATAAATCCCATTTGAAAGATTTTTCCCATTTAAGGGAAGCACAAGTTGTTTTTTTACTAAGTGTGGAGCTCAATGCATACACAATTATTTGGACGGATATTTTCAACACTAGAGGGTTTTCCTCACGTCTCACTGGTAAGAATCAGAATGGTAATCGTTGTACTTTAGATCGTATCTTAAAACAAAACGAAATCTCAACGTAAGGTTATTTCAGGCCAATACATACTACAAAATAATGTATCTCAGCACGTAACCCATGTAGTGTAAACAACGTCTTCTTAATAACGTTTGTGATATCCTAGGACTCCCAAGTACAACAACTCAAGTAATTTCAACATCCAGCAGTCCCTCAACAACCACTGAAGGATCCACAACAACAGGTATTTCCTAAAAGAAGTTTCTCGTTTTTCTGGTGAGACTATTTAACGAGTTTACAAGAAAACAAACAGACAGAACGATCAGAAGTACATAGCTGTGGTAGCTAATGTGTATTTCAGAATATAATGCAGCCTAAACAATCACACCAAACATGGTTATTTCGAACTGTTAAAAAAAGGTTAAAAGAGGGGAACAATGTTTTGTGTTCTTTGATTTTCAATTTGATCAGATAATTACCTTTTTTCAGTCATTATACTACACGCAATGATGTAATGATATTAAGATATGTTTTTTTTAACAACAAATCTCTGTTTTGTTCGCACCGATGTGTCTCTGCCAAATAATGCGGATTAACACCGTGAAAAGAAGTTTACTATTCAAAGTACCATGTCGGCTTAAATAATTGTGGGTAAAACGGTTAAATTTTAACGATTTTTTTAAGCCAGCTAGTTAAAAAGCAAAACTCACAATTGTAGTTTAAACAAATGCAGGTTCCATTCCGAGGAAAAAAAAAAAGGGATCGAATAAAAAAGATCACAAAGCCGACATAGTTTTATGTGTGTAATGTAGTAGACGCATATTGCAGAAGTTAAAGATAAAGAATATAGAGTTAAAGAATGGACAAAACGTGAAATGTGAATGATATTTGAAACGGTGGAAACAAATCAATTAACTTTCGAGCGATAATTTGCAGGCGTACGTGTGTTTCCTTGTTTGTTTTCTGTAGTAGAATGTCCATCTCGACGATTTCCAATTAATTTCTGGTATCTACATTTCTGATTAAAATGTTAGAAATTCAATATTTAGTTCTAAATGCAAAACACAAAAGTAACAAAACACCAAAGCACCACAGAGAAACAAACTATTAAAAAGAAGAATCACTCCAGAGCTAGATGCATAAAAAAAACACACCTGAAAAACCAAAACTGGGAAAGATGACTGAGCCTGACACGATTGTTTATCGTTTTATATTAGAAGCATATTGCAGAAGTTACAGATAAAGATTCTAAAGTTAAAGAAATTCAATATTTAGTTCCAAATGCAAAACACAAAAGTAACAAAACACCAAAGCACCACAGAGAAACAAACTAGTAAAAAATAGAATCACGCTAGAGCTAGATGCATACAAAAAAACACCTGAAAAACCAAAACTGGGAAAGATGAATGAGCCTGACACGATTGTTTATCGTTTAATATTAGAGGAGCCATTTAGCTGTGATCTCTGGGAGGACTACTCTATCCAAGAATTTGAGGAATTTGCTCTATTTCCGAATATCATCGGGAAGGACGGTCGAAAGTGTACCATTACCCGCCGCAGCCATAGCTCACACTGCAAGTTTTACGTGAAATACGACGATGATTTGGATGACACAAACGACTGGTTAGGGCTGAGTTCCAATGGTTCTCCGGGTGGATCTGGGTGCTGCTCGTCCCGTCGCAAATGCAAGAGACTCTCTGGAGCCGCTGAGTGGCTCAAAGCAAAATACAAAAACTACTGCTGTGGTAAGTTTACATTTCTGTCCGTTTTTTGGTTTTACTCGGTCGTTTGCCAAATAAAATCCATCGCAAGTTACAGCAATTGCTATTGAAGACGCACTGTTGACTTTGATTAGCAGTAAATGTAAATGTTCCTGTCTACACTGTAAACAAAAATATCCGTTATTTTACATCAAAAGTGATAGCAGCAGCGTCGCCAGTTCTTTTGTTGGTTTTATATATTTTTACATCAAATGCTGTAGATTATTTTTGCAAGATTTGCGTAAAATAATTAGAAACTTAATTTGTACAATTATTTTCGACTGTAAAAAAGTTCTGTTATAGGTTCCCAGGAAGCAATTGCAAATTTACAGAAATAAAAGAAGTGAGAACCAGACTAAGTGGAAGTAACTTTTTACACATTATTATGGATAGTGTACAAATGCTACGATAACCTACTAAACAAACTGGATATTGTCGTGAGTTACCGGTAGCTTTAATATTCAGCTTTTCCCGCCATAATGAAGTCGTGGTTTCACACAACAATTTCAATCTTTGAATACGAAAGGAGATGTAAAAAGTATTAACAAATAATGTATCTCAGCACGTAATCCATGCAGTGTGAACAACGTCCTTTTAATAACGTTTGTGATATCCTAGGACCCCCAAGTACAACAACTCAAGTCATTTCAACAACCAGCAGTCCCTCAACAATCACTGAAGGATCCACAACAACAGGTATTTCCCAAAAGAAGTTTCCCGTTTTTCTGGTGAGACTATTTTTTAACGCGTTTACAAGAAAAAAACACGTAATGATAGTAAATAGGCCTAGCTGTGGTAGCTAATGTGCATTTCAGAATATAATGCAGCCTAAACAATCACACCAAACATGGTTATTTCGAACTGTTAAAAAAAGGTTAAAAGAAGAGGGGAACAGTGTTTTGTGTTCTTTGATGTTCAATTTGATCAGATAATTACCTTTTTTCAGTCATTATACTACACGTAATGATGTAATGATATTAAGATATGTTTTTTTTACAACAAATCTCTCTTTTGTTCGCACCGATGTGTCTCTGCCAAATAATGCGGATTAACACCGTGAAAAGAAGTTTACTACTTAAAGTACCATGTCGGCTTAAATAATTGTGGGTAAAAAGGTTAAATGTTAACGATTTTTTTAAGCCAGCTAGTTAAAAAGCAAAACTCACAATTGTAATTTAAACAAATGCAGGTTCTATTCCGAAATAAAAAAAAATGGAATCGAATAAAAAAAATCACAAAGCCGACATAGTTTTATGTGTGTAATGTAGTAGACGCATATTGCAGAAGTTAAAGATAAAGAATATAGAGTTAAAGAAAGGAAAAAAAAACGTGAAATATGAATGATATTTGAAACGGTGGAAACAAATCAATTAACTTTCGAGCGATAATTTGCAGGCGTACGTGTGTTTCTTTGTTTGTTTTCTGTAATAGAATGTCTATCTCGACGATTTCCAATTAATTTCGGGCACCTACATTGCTGATTAACATGTTAGAAATTCAATATTTAGTTCTAAATGCAAAACACAAAAGTAAAAAAACTCCAAAGCACCACAGAGAAACAAACTAGTAAAAAAGAAAGAATCACGGCCAAATCTCGTTGGGCCCCCGACCCCCCTGCCCCCGGTCAATGTTGGCTCTCATTGCGCGGAATGCGCTCCGGCTTGATATTACAACATTGAGCGGGGGCGCGGGGGTGGGTATGTTTATCATCACGTGGCCCAAGCATTTTGGCCGGGATTGTCTGAAAGTTCGCCTAGTTTATCTTTAAAGAGTTAAAAACACGCAAACTCAACTTTTCAACCCAAATAGTATAAATTACCGGATTATAGCGCCTCCAACGGTGATCCCCGTCTAAACATCGAATGCTATTTTAGTGATTATGTCCAACTAATTAGGTTGTCATTGGAATTTGCCATGTTTTAAACGATTTAGCATACGCGAGGTGCAAAAGCACAACCAATACCGCCACATTTTGTGTGATGGTGAAATTTATCTGGTCGAACACTTTCAGGATACATTAGTTTACCGTAACGGTGTTATAATCTTCGGCCTACTGAACATTAGTTTGGTTTAGAAATAGGCTATGAAAAGTCGTTGAATATGAAAATGCCATTTTGGATTTGGTATTTTTTCTTAGTTTTAACGACGACCCTCGCACCAACCACAACCGAAGCTTCAACAACGACTGCATTTAGCACCACAACAGGTAGGCTTAACACTTGATCATTGTATTGTCAACGCCTGATATAACATAAATCCCATTTGAAAGATTTTTCCCATTTAAGGGAAGCACAAGTTGTTTTTTTACTAAGTGTGGAGCTCAATGCATACACAATTATTTGGACGGATATTTTCAACACTAGAGGGTTTTCCTCACGTCTCACTGGTAAGAATCAGAATGGTAATCGTTGTACTTTAGATCGTATCTTAAAACAAAACGAAATCTCAACGTAAGGTTATTTCAGGCCAATACATACTACAAAATAATGTATCTCAGCACGTAACCCATGTAGTGTAAACAACGTCTTCTTAATAACGTTTGTGATATCCTAGGACTCCCAAGTACAACAACTCAAGTAATTTCAACATCCAGCAGTCCCTCAACAACCACTGAAGGATCCACAACAACAGGTATTTCCTAAAAGAAGTTTCTCGTTTTTCTGGTGAGACTATTTAACGAGTTTACAAGAAAACAAACAGACAGAACGATCAGAAGTACATAGCTGTGGTAGCTAATGTGTATTTCAGAATATAATGCAGCCTAAACAATCACACCAAACATGGTTATTTCGAACTGTTAAAAAAAGGTTAAAAGAGGGGAACAATGTTTTGTGTTCTTTGATTTTCAATTTGATCAGATAATTACCTTTTTTCAGTCATTATACTACACGCAATGATGTAATGATATTAAGATATGTTTTTTTTAACAACAAATCTCTGTTTTGTTCGCACCGATGTGTCTCTGCCAAATAATGCGGATTAACACCGTGAAAAGAAGTTTACTATTCAAAGTACCATGTCGGCTTAAATAATTGTGGGTAAAACGGTTAAATTTTTACGATTTTTTTAAGCCAGCTAGTTAAAAAGCAAAACTCACAATTGTAGTTTAAACAAATGCAGGTTCCATTCCGAGGAAAAAAAAAAAGGGATCGAATAAAAAAGATCACAAAGCCGACATAGTTTTATGTGTGTAATGTAGTAGACGCATATTGCAGAAGTTAAAGATAAAGAATATAGAGTTAAAGAATGGACAAAACGTGAAATGTGAATGATATTTGAAACGGTGGAAACAAATCAATTAACTTTCGAGCGATAATTTGCAGGCGTACGTGTGTTTCCTTGTTTGTTTTCTGTAGTAGAATGTCCATCTCGACGATTTCCAATTAATTTCTGGTATCTACATTTCTGATTAAAATGTTAGAAATTCAATATTTAGTTCTAAATGCAAAACACAAAAGTAACAAAACACCAAAGCACCACAGAGAAACAAACTATTAAAAAGAAGAATCACTCCAGAGCTAGATGCATAAAAAAAACACACCTGAAAAACCAAAACTGGGAAAGATGACTGAGCCTGACACGATTGTTTATCGTTTTATATTAGAAGCATATTGCAGAAGTTACAGATAAAGATTCTAAAGTTAAAGAAATTCAATATTTAGTTCCAAATGCAAAACACAAAAGTAACAAAACACCAAAGCACCACAGAGAAACAAACTAGTAAAAAATAGAATCACGCTAGAGCTAGATGCATACAAAAAAACACCTGAAAAACCAAAACTGGGAAAGATGAATGAGCCTGACACGATTGTTTATCGTTTAATATTAGAGGAGCCATTTAGCTGTGATCTCTGGGAGGACTACTCTATCCAAGAATTTGAGGAATTTGCTCTATTTCCGAATATCATCGGGAAGGACGGTCGAAAGTGTACCATTACCCGCCGCAGCCATAGCTCACACTGCAAGTTTTACGTGAAATACGACGATGATTTGGATGACACAAACGACTGGTTAGGGCTGAGTTACAATGGTTCTCCGGGTGGATCTGGGTGCTGCTCGTCCCGTCGCAAATGCAAGAGACTCTCTGGAGCCGCTGAGTGGCTCAAAGCAAAATACAAAAACTACTGCTGTGGTAAGTTTACATTTCTGTCCGTTTTTTGGTTTTACTCGGTCGTTTGCCAAATAAAATCCATCGCAAGTTACAGCAATTGCTATTGAAGACGCACTGTTGACTTTGATTAGCAGTAAATGTAAATGTTCCTGTCTACACTGTAAACAAAAATATCCGTTATTTTACATCAAAAGTGATAGCAGCAGCGTCGCCAGTTCTTTTGTTGGTTTTATATATTTTTACATCAAATGCTGTAGATTATTTTTGCAAGATTTGCGTAAAATAATTAGAAACTTAATTTGTACAATTATTTTCGACTGTAAAAAAGTTCTGTTATAGGTTCCCAGGAAGCAATTGCAAATTTACAGAAATAAAAGAAGTGAGAACCAGACTAAGTGGAAGTAACTTTTTACACATTATTATGGATAGTGTACAAATGCTACGATAACCTACTAAACAAACTGGATATTGTCGTGAGTTACCGGTAGCTTTAATATTCAGCTTTTCCCGCCATAATGAAGTCGTGGTTTCACACAACAATTTCAATCTTTGAATACGAAAGGAGATGTAAAAAGTATTAACAAATAATGTATCTCAGCACGTAATCCATGCAGTGTGAACAACGTCCTTTTAATAACGTTTGTGATATCCTAGGACCCCCAAGTACAACAACTCAAGTCATTTCAACAACCAGCAGTCCCTCAACAATCACTGAAGGATCCACAACAACAGGTATTTCCCAAAAGAAGTTTCCCGTTTTTCTGGTGAGACTATTTTTTAACGCGTTTACAAGAAAAAAACACGTAATGATAGTAAATAGGCCTAGCTGTGGTAGCTAATGTGCATTTCAGAATATAATGCAGCCTAAACAATCACACCAAACATGGTTATTTCGAACTGTTAAAAAAAGGTTAAAAGAAGAGGGGAACAGTGTTTTGTGTTCTTTGATGTTCAATTTGATCAGATAATTACCTTTTTTCAGTCATTATACTACACGTAATGATGTAATGATATTAAGATATGTTTTTTTTACAACAAATCTCTCTTTTGTTCGCACCGATGTGTCTCTGCCAAATAATGCGGATTAACACCGTGAAAAGAAGTTTACTACTTAAAGTACCATGTCGGCTTAAATAATTGTGGGTAAAAAGGTTAAATGTTAACGATTTTTTTAAGCCAGCTAGTTAAAAAGCAAAACTCACAATTGTAATTTAAACAAATGCAGGTTCTATTCCGAAATAAAAAAAAATGGAATCGAATAAAAAAAATCACAAAGCCGACATAGTTTTATGTGTGTAATGTAGTAGACGCATATTGCAGAAGTTAAAGATAAAGAATATAGAGTTAAAGAAAGGAAAAAAAACGTGAAATATGAATGATATTTGAAACGGTGGAAACAAATCAATTAACTTTCGAGCTATAATTTGCAGGCGTACGTGTGTTTCTTTGTTTGTTTTCTGTAATAGAATGTCTATCTCGACGATTTCCAACTAATTTCTGGCACCTACATTGCTGATTAACATGTTAGAAATTCAATATTTAGTTCTAAATGCAAAACACAAAAGTAAAAAAACTCCAAAGCACCACAGAGAAACAAACTAGTAAAAAAGAAAGAATCACGGCCAAATCTCGTTGGGCCCCGACCCCCCTGC
The DNA here is from genome assembly GCA_037893225.1 of Hippasteria phrygiana. Classification (NCBI taxonomy): domain Eukaryota; kingdom Metazoa; phylum Echinodermata; class Asteroidea; order Valvatida; family Goniasteridae; genus Hippasteria; species Hippasteria phrygiana. The sequence goes on along the minus strand of JAZGUH010001089.1, from coordinate 100,943 downwards.
CCCCGGTCAATGTTGGCTCTCATTGCGCGGAATGCGCTCCGGCTTGATATTACAACATTGAGCGGGGGCGCGGGGGAGGGTATGTTTATCATTACGTGGCCCAAGCATTTTGGCCGGGATTGTCTGAAAGTTCGCCTAGTTTATCTTTAAAGAGTTAAAAACACGCAAACTCAACTTTTCAACCCAAATAGTATAAATTACCGGATTATAGCGCCTCCAACGGTGATCCCCGTCTAAACATCGAATGCTATTTTAGTGATTATGTCCAACTAATTAGGTTGTCATTGGAATTTGCCATGTTTTAAACGATTTAGCATACGCGAGGTGCAAAAGCACAACCAATACCGCCACATTTTGTGTGATGGTGAAATTTATCTGGTCGAACACTTTCAGGATACATTAGTTTACCGTAACGGTGTTATAATCTTCGGCCTACTGAACATTAGTTTGGTTTAGAAATAGGCTATGAAAAGTCGTTGAATATGAAAATGCCATTTTGGATTTGGTATTTTTTCTTAGTTTTAACGACGACCCTCGCACCAACCACAACCGAAGCTTCAACAACGACTGCATTTAGCACCACAGCAGGTAGGCTTAACACTTGATCATTGTATTGTCAACGCCTGATATAACATAAATCCCATTTGAAAGATTTTTCCCATTTAAGGGAAGCACAAGTTGTATTTTTTACTAAGTGTGGAGCTCAATGCATACACAATTATTTGGACGGATATTTTCAACACTAGAGGGTTTTCCTCACGTCTCACTGGTAAGAATCAGAATGGTAATCGTTGTACTTTAGATCGTATCTTAAAACCAAACGAAATCTCAACGTAAGGTTATTTCAGGCCAATACATACTACAAAATAATGTATCTCAGCACGTAACCCATGTAGTGTAAACAACGTCTTCTTAATAACGTTTGTGATATCCTAGGACTCCCAAGTACAACAACTCAAGTAATTTCAACATCCAGCAGTCCCTCAACAACCACTGAAGGATCCACAACAACAGGTATTTCCTAAAAGAAGTTTCTCGTTTTTCTGGTGAGACTATTTAACGAGTTTACAAGAAAACAAACAGACAGAACGATCAGAAGTACATAGCTGTGGTAGCTAATGTGTATTTCAGAATATAATGCAGCCTAAACAATCACACCAAACATGGTTATTTCGAACTGTTAAAAAAAGGTTAAAAGAGGGGAACAATGTTTTGTGTTCTTTGATTTTCAATTTGATCAGATAATTACCTTTTTTCAGTCATTATACTACACGCAATGATGTAATGATATTAAGATATGTTTTTTTTAACAACAAATCTCTGTTTTGTTCGCACCGATGTGTCTCTGCCAAATAATGCGGATTAACACCGTGAAAAGAAGTTTACTATTCAAAGTACCATGTCGGCTTAAATAATTGTGGGTAAAACGGTTAAATTTTTACGATTTTTTTAAGCCAGCTAGTTAAAAAGCAAAACTCACAATTGTAGTTTAAACAAATGCAGGTTCCATTCCGAGGAAAAAAAAAAAGGGATCGAATAAAAAAGATCACAAAGCCGACATAGTTTTATGTGTGTAATGTAGTAGACGCATATTGCAGAAGTTAAAGATAAAGAATATAGAGTTAAAGAATGGACAAAACGTGAAATGTGAATGATATTTGAAACGGTGGAAACAAATCAATTAACTTTCGAGCGATAATTTGCAGGCGTACGTGTGTTTCCTTGTTTGTTTTCTGTAGTAGAATGTCCATCTCGACGATTTCCAATTAATTTCTGGTATCTACATTTCTGATTAAAATGTTAGAAATTCAATATTTAGTTCTAAATGCAAAACACAAAAGTAACAAAACACCAAAGCACCACAGAGAAACAAACTATTAAAAAGAAGAATCACTCCAGAGCTAGATGCATAAAAAAAACACACCTGAAAAACCAAAACTGGGAAAGATGACTGAGCCTGACACGATTGTTTATCGTTTTATATTAGAAGCATATTGCAGAAGTTACAGATAAAGATTCTAAAGTTAAAGAAATTCAATATTTAGTTCCAAATGCAAAACACAAAAGTAACAAAACACCAAAGCACCACAGAGAAACAAACTAGTAAAAAATAGAATCACGCTAGAGCTAGATGCATACAAAAAAACACCTGAAAAACCAAAACTGGGAAAGATGAATGAGCCTGACACGATTGTTTATCGTTTAATATTAGAGGAGCCATTTAGCTGTGATCTCTGGGAGGACTACTCTATCCAAGAATTTGAGGAATTTGCTCTATTTCCGAATATCATCGGGAAGGACGGTCGAAAGTGTACCATTACCCGCCGCAGCCATAGCTCACACTGCAAGTTTTACGTGAAATACGACGATGATTTGGATGACACAAACGACTGGTTAGGGCTGAGTTACAATGGTTCTCCGGGTGGATCTGGGTGCTGCTCGTCCCGTCGCAAATGCAAGAGACTCTCTGGAGCCGCTGAGTGGCTCAAAGCAAAATACAAAAACTACTGCTGTGGTAAGTTTACATTTCTGTCCGTTTTTTGGTTTTACTCGGTCGTTTGCCAAATAAAATCCATCGCAAGTTACAGCAATTGCTATTGAAGACGCACTGTTGACTTTGATTAGCAGTAAATGTAAATGTTCCTGTCTACACTGTAAACAAAAATATCCGTTATTTTACATCAAAAGTGATAGCAGCAGCGTCGCCAGTTCTTTTGTTGGTTTTATATATTTTTACATCAAATGCTGTAGATTATTTTTGCAAGATTTGCGTAAAATAATTAGAAACTTAATTTGTACAATTATTTTCGACTGTAAAAAAGTTCTGTTATAGGTTCCCAGGAAGCAATTGCAAATTTACAGAAATAAAAGAAGTGAGAACCAGACTAAGTGGAAGTAACTTTTTACACATTATTATGGATAGTGTACAAATGCTACGATAACCTACTAAACAAACTGGATATTGTCGTGAGTTACCGGTAGCTTTAATATTCAGCTTTTCCCGCCATAATGAAGTCGTGGTTTCACACAACAATTTCAATCTTTGAATACGAAAGGAGATGTAAAAAGTATTAACAAATAATGTATCTCAGCACGTAATCCATGCAGTGTGAACAACGTCCTTTTAATAACGTTTGTGATATCCTAGGACCCCCAAGTACAACAACTCAAGTCATTTCAACAACCAGCAGTCCCTCAACAATCACTGAAGGATCCACAACAACAGGTATTTCCCAAAAGAAGTTTCCCGTTTTTCTGGTGAGACTATTTTTTAACGCGTTTACAAGAAAAAAACACGTAATGATAGTAAATAGGCCTAGCTGTGGTAGCTAATGTGCATTTCAGAATATAATGCAGCCTAAACAATCACACCAAACATGGTTATTTCGAACTGTTAAAAAAAGGTTAAAAGAAGAGGGGAACAGTGTTTTGTGTTCTTTGATGTTCAATTTGATCAGATAATTACCTTTTTTCAGTCATTATACTACACGTAATGATGTAATGATATTAAGATATGTTTTTTTTACAACAAATCTCTCTTTTGTTCGCACCGATGTGTCTCTGCCAAATAATGCGGATTAACACCGTGAAAAGAAGTTTACTACTTAAAGTACCATGTCGGCTTAAATAATTGTGGGTAAAAAGGTTAAATGTTAACGATTTTTTTAAGCCAGCTAGTTAAAAAGCAAAACTCACAATTGTAATTTAAACAAATGCAGGTTCTATTCCGAAATAAAAAAAAATGGAATCGAATAAAAAAAATCACAAAGCCGACATAGTTTTATGTGTGTAATGTAGTAGACGCATATTGCAGAAGTTAAAGATAAAGAATATAGAGTTAAAGAAAGGAAAAAAAAACGTGAAATATGAATGATATTTGAAACGGTGGAAACAAATCAATTAACTTTCGAGCGATAATTTGCAGGCGTACGTGTGTTTCTTTGTTTGTTTTCTGTAATAGAATGTCTATCTCGACGATTTCCAATTAATTTCGGGCACCTACATTGCTGATTAACATGTTAGAAATTCAATATTTAGTTCTAAATGCAAAACACAAAAGTAAAAAAACTCCAAAGCACCACAGAGAAACAAACTAGTAAAAAAGAAAGAATCACGGCCAAATCTCGTTGGGCCCCCGACCCCCCTGCCCCCGGTCAATGTTGGCTCTCATTGCGCGGAATGCGCTCCGGCTTGATATTACAACATTGAGCGGGGGCGCGGGGGTGGGTATGTTTATCATCACGTGGCCCAAGCATTTTGGCCGGGATTGTCTGAAAGTTCGCCTAGTTTATCTTTAAAGAGTTAAAAACACGCAAACTCAACTTTTCAACCCAAATAGTATAAATTACCGGATTATAGCGCCTCCAACGGTGATCCCCGTCTAAACATCGAATGCTATTTTAGTGATTATGTCCAACTAATTAGGTTGTCATTGGAATTTGCCATGTTTTAAACGATTTAGCATACGCGAGGTGCAAAAGCACAACCAATACCGCCACATTTTGTGTGATGGTGAAATTTATCTGGTCGAACACTTTCAGGATACATTAGTTTACCGTAACGGTGTTATAATCTTCGGCCTACTGAACATTAGTTTGGTTTAGAAATAGGCTATGAAAAGTCGTTGAATATGAAAATGCCATTTTGGATTTGGTATTTTTTCTTAGTTTTAACGACGACCCTCGCACCAACCACAACCGAAGCTTCAACAACGACTGCATTTAGCACCACAACAGGTAGGCTTAACACTTGATCATTGTATTGTCAACGCCTGATATAACATAAATCCCATTTGAAAGATTTTTCCCATTTAAGGGAAGCACAAGTTGTTTTTTTACTAAGTGTGGAGCTCAATGCATACACAATTATTTGGACGGATATTTTCAACACTAGAGGGTTTTCCTCACGTCTCACTGGTAAGAATCAGAATGGTAATCGTTGTACTTTAGATCGTATCTTAAAACAAAACGAAATCTCAACGTAAGGTTATTTCAGGCCAATACATACTACAAAATAATGTATCTCAGCACGTAACCCATGTAGTGTAAACAACGTCTTCTTAATAACGTTTGTGATATCCTAGGACTCCCAAGTACAACAACTCAAGTAATTTCAACATCCAGCAGTCCCTCAACAACCACTGAAGGATCCACAACAACAGGTATTTCCTAAAAGAAGTTTCTCGTTTTTCTGGTGAGACTATTTAACGAGTTTACAAGAAAACAAACAGACAGAACGATCAGAAGTACATAGCTGTGGTAGCTAATGTGTATTTCAGAATATAATGCAGCCTAAACAATCACACCAAACATGGTTATTTCGAACTGTTAAAAAAAGGTTAAAAGAGGGGAACAATGTTTTGTGTTCTTTGATTTTCAATTTGATCAGATAATTACCTTTTTTCAGTCATTATACTACACGCAATGATGTAATGATATTAAGATATGTTTTTTTTAACAACAAATCTCTGTTTTGTTCGCACCGATGTGTCTCTGCCAAATAATGCGGATTAACACCGTGAAAAGAAGTTTACTATTCAAAGTACCATGTCGGCTTAAATAATTGTGGGTAAAACGGTTAAATTTTAACGATTTTTTTAAGCCAGCTAGTTAAAAAGCAAAACTCACAATTGTAGTTTAAACAAATGCAGGTTCCATTCCGAGGAAAAAAAAAAAGGGATCGAATAAAAAAGATCACAAAGCCGACATAGTTTTATGTGTGTAATGTAGTAGACGCATATTGCAGAAGTTAAAGATAAAGAATATAGAGTTAAAGAATGGACAAAACGTGAAATGTGAATGATATTTGAAACGGTGGAAACAAATCAATTAACTTTCGAGCGATAATTTGCAGGCGTACGTGTGTTTCCTTGTTTGTTTTCTGTAGTAGAATGTCCATCTCGACGATTTCCAATTAATTTCTGGTATCTACATTTCTGATTAAAATGTTAGAAATTCAATATTTAGTTCTAAATGCAAAACACAAAAGTAACAAAACACCAAAGCACCACAGAGAAACAAACTATTAAAAAGAAGAATCACTCCAGAGCTAGATGCATAAAAAAAACACACCTGAAAAACCAAAACTGGGAAAGATGACTGAGCCTGACACGATTGTTTATCGTTTTATATTAGAAGCATATTGCAGAAGTTACAGATAAAGATTCTAAAGTTAAAGAAATTCAATATTTAGTTCCAAATGCAAAACACAAAAGTAACAAAACACCAAAGCACCACAGAGAAACAAACTAGTAAAAAATAGAATCACGCTAGAGCTAGATGCATACAAAAAAACACCTGAAAAACCGAAACTGGGAAAGATGAATGAGCCTGACACGATTGTTTATCGTTTAATATTAGAGGAGCCATTTAGCTGTGATCTCTGGGAGGACTACTCTATCCAAGAATTTGAGGAATTTGCTCTATTTCCGAATATCATCGGGAAGGACGGTCGAAAGTGTACCATTACCCGCCGCAGCCATAGCTCACACTGCAAGTTTTACGTGAAATACGACGATGATTTGGATGACACAAACGACTGGTTAGGGCTGAGTTACAATGGTTCTCCGGGTGGATCTGGGTGCTGCTCGTCCCGTCGCAAATGCAAGAGACTCTCTGGAGCCGCTGAGTGGCTCAAAGCAAAATACAAAAACTACTGCTGTGGTAAGTTTACATTTCTGTCCGTTTTTTGGTTTTACTCGGTCGTTTGCCAAATAAAATCCATCGCAAGTTACAGCAATTGCTATTGAAGACGCACTGTTGACTTTGATTAGCAGTAAATGTAAATGTTCCTGTCTACACTGTAAACAAAAATATCCGTTATTTTACATCAAAAGTGATAGCAGCAGCGTCGCCAGTTCTTTTGTTGGTTTTATATATTTTTACATCAAATGCTGTAGATTATTTTTGCAAGAATTGCGTAAAATAATTAGAAACTTAATTTGTACAATTATTTTCGACTGTAAAAAAGTTCTGTTATAGGTTCCCAGGAAGCAATTGCAAATTTACAGAAATAAAAGAAGTGAGAACCAGACTAAGTGGAAGTAACTTTTTACACATTATTATGGATAGTGTACAAATGCTACGATAACCTACTAAACAAACTGGATATTGTCGTGAGTTACCGGTAGCTTTAATATTCAGCTTTTCCCGCCATAATGAAGTCGTGGTTTCACACAACAATTTCAATCTTTGAATACGAAAGGAGATGTAAAAAGTATTAACAAATAATGTATCTCAGCACGTAATCCATGCAGTGTGAACAACGTCCTTTTAATAACGTTTGTGATATCCTAGGACCCCCAAGTACAACAACTCAAGTCATTTCAACAACCAGCAGTCCCTCAACAATCACTGAAGGATCCACAACAACAGGTATTTCCCAAAAGAAGTTTCCCGTTTTTCTGGTGAGACTATTTTTTAACGCGTTTACAAGAAAAAAACACGTAATGATAGTAAATAGGCCTAGCTGTGGTAGCTAATGTGCATTTCAGAATATAATGCAGCCTAAACAATCACACCAAACATGGTTATTTCGAACTGTTAAAAAAAGGTTAAAAGAAGAGGGGAACAGTGTTTTGTGTTCTTTGATGTTCAATTTGATCAGATAATTACCTTTTTTCAGTCATTATACTACACGTAATGATGTAATGATATTAAGATATGTTTTTTTTACAACAAATCTCTCTTTTGTTCGCACCGATGTGTCTCTGCCAAATAATGCGGATTAACACCGTGAAAAGAAGTTTACTACTTAAAGTACCATGTCGGCTTAAATAATTGTGGGTAAAAAGGTTAAATGTTAACGATTTTTTTAAGCCAGCTAGTTAAAAAGCAAAACTCACAATTGTAATTTAAACAAATGCAGGTTCTATTCCGAAATAAAAAAAAATGGAATCGAATAAAAAAAATCACAAAGCCGACATAGTTTTATGTGTGTAATGTAGTAGACGCATATTGCAGAAGTTAAAGATAAAGAATATAGAGTTAAAGAAAGGAAAAAAAAACGTGAAATATGAATGATATTTGAAACGGTGGAAACAAATCAATTAACTTTCGAGCGATAATTTGCAGGCGTACGTGTGTTTCTTTGTTTGTTTTCTGTAATAGAATGTCTATCTCGACGATTTCCAATTAATTTCGGGCACCTACATTGCTGATTAACATGTTAGAAATTCAATATTTAGTTCTAAATGCAAAACACAAAAGTAAAAAAACTCCAAAGCACCACAGAGAAACAAACTAGTAAAAAAGAAAGAATCACGGCCAAATCTCGTTGGGCCCCCGACCCCCCTGCCCCCGGTCAATGTTGGCTCTCATTGCGCGGAATGCGCTCCGGCTTGATATTACAACATTGAGCGGGGGCGCGGGGGTGGGTATGTTTATCATCACGTGGCCCAAGCATTTTGGCCGGGATTGTCTGAAAGTTCGCCTAGTTTATCTTTAAAGAGTTAAAAACACGCAAACTCAACTTTTCAACCCAAATAGTATAAATTACCGGATTATAGCGCCTCCAACGGTGATCCCCGTCTAAACATCGAATGCTATTTTAGTGATTATGTCCAACTAATTAGGTTGTCATTGGAATTTGCCATGTTTTAAACGATTTAGCATACGCGAGGTGCAAAAGCACAACCAATACCGCCACATTTTGTGTGATGGTGAAATTTATCTGGTCGAACACTTTCAGGATACATTAGTTTACCGTAACGGTGTTATAATCTTCGGCCTACTGAACATTAGTTTGGTTTAGAAATAGGCTATGAAAAGTCGTTGAATATGAAAATGCCATTTTGGATTTGGTATTTTTTCTTAGTTTTAACGACGACCCTCGCACCAACCACAACCGAAGCTTCAACAACGACTGCATTTAGCACCACAACAGGTAGGCTTAACACTTGATCATTGTATTGTCAACGCCTGATATAACATAAATCCCATTTGAAAGATTTTTCCCATTTAAGGGAAGCACAAGTTGTTTTTTTACTAAGTGTGGAGCTCAATGCATACACAATTATTTGGACGGATATTTTCAACACTAGAGGGTTTTCCTCACGTCTCACTGGTAAGAATCAGAATGGTAATCGTTGTACTTTAGATCGTATCTTAAAACAAAACGAAATCTCAACGTAAGGTTATTTCAGGCCAATACATACTACAAAATAATGTATCTCAGCACGTAACCCATGTAGTGTAAACAACGTCTTCTTAATAACGTTTGTGATATCCTAGGACTCCCAAGTACAACAACTCAAGTAATTTCAACATCCAGCAGTCCCTCAACAACCACTGAAGGATCCACAACAACAGGTATTTCCTAAAAGAAGTTTCTCGTTTTTCTGGTGAGACTATTTAACGAGTTTACAAGAAAACAAACAGACAGAACGATCAGAAGTACATAGCTGTGGTAGCTAATGTGCATTTCAGAATATAATGCAGCCTAAACAATCACACCAAACATGGTTATTTCGAACTGTTAAAAAAAGGTTAAAAGAGGGGAACAATGTTTTGTGTTCTTTGATTTTCAATTTGATCAGATAATTACCTTTTTTCAGTCATTATACTACACGCAATGATGTAATGATATTAAGATATGTTTTTTTAAACAACAAATCTCTGTTTTGTTCGCACCGATGTGTCTCTGCCAAATAATGCGGATTAACACCGTGAAAAGAAGTTTACTATTCAAAGTACCATGTCGGCTTAAATAATTGTGGGTAAAACGGTTAAATTTTAACGATTTTTTTAAGCCAGCTAGTTAAAAAGCAAAACTCACAATTGTAGTTTAAACAAATGCAGGTTCCATTCCGAGGAAAAAAAAAAAGGGATCGAATAAAAAAGATCACAAAGCCGACATAGTTTTATGTGTGTAATGTAGTAGACGCATATTGCAGAAGTTAAAGATAAAGAATATAGAGTTAAAGAATGGACAAAACGTGAAATGTGAATGATATTTGAAACGGCGGAAACAAATCAATTAACTTTCGAGCGATAATTTGCAGGCGTACGTGTGTTTCCTTGTTTGTTTTCTGTAGTAGAATGTCCATCTCGACGATTTCCAATTAATTTCTGGTATCTACATTTCTGATTAAAATGTTAGAAATTCAATATTTAGTTCTAAATGCAAAACACAAGATTTGCGTTAAATAATTAGAAACTCAATTTGTAAAATTATTTTCGACTGTAAAAAAGTTATGTTATAGGTTTCCAGGAAGCAATTGCAAATTTACAGAAATAGACGAAGTGATAACCAGACTAAGTGGAAGTAACTTTTTACACATTATTATGGATAGTGTACAAATGCTACGATAACCTACTAAACAAACTGGATATTGTCTTGAGTTAGCTTTAAAATTCAGCTTTTCCCGCCAAGATGAAGTCATGGTTTCACACAACAATTTCAATCTTTGAATACGAAAGGAGATGTAAAAGATATTAACAAATAATGTATATCAGCACGTAATCCCTGCAGTGTGAACAACGTCTTTTCAATAACGTTTGTGATATCCTAGGACTCCCAAGTACAACAACTCAAGTCATTTCAACAACCAGCAGTCCCTCAACAATCACTGAAGGATCCACAACAACAGGTATTTCCCAAAAGAAGTTTCCCGTTTTTCTGGTGAGACTATTTTTTAACGCGTTTACAAGAAAAAAAGCACGTAATGATAGTAAATAGGCCTAGCTGTGGTAGCTAATGTGCATTTCAGAATATAATGCAGCCTAAACAATCACACCAAACATGGTTATTTCGAACTGTTAAAAATGGTTTAAAAAGGGGAACATTGTTTTGTGTTTTTTGATTTTCAGTTTCCTATTCTTTGGTGAGACTACTAAACGAGTTTACAAAAAGACGTCAATGATAGGAAGTACATATATCGGTGGTAGTTCATGTGCATTTTAGAATATAATGAAGCCTAAACAATCCAAACAAACAAACATTGTTGATTTCAAACTGTTTAGGAAGATAAACAAATATAACAAATAGAAAGGGGAGTGTTCGTCTATTTTCTGATCCGACCCGATAATTTATGATGGAATCTCATGAACCTTTTGTTTTCTTGTCTAGCTGAGACAACACCGAAGACGATTTCTCGTAAGTATCATGTTATGTTTTGTTTTTGATTTATGTTAAGTTATTAATTACCTGTTTTAAGAATGTGACTTATCTGTTGCATAACTTTTGTAGATCTTCTAAAAAACAAAATAAGTTAATAAAAAATATAGAAAAAATAACGACGACCCACTGACCCACCCAAACAGTCATGTAAACGGGTGCAATCGTGGACCTCCCATTATTCCTCTTTTGTTTATACTCTAACTTTTTCGGAAGGCCTCCCATTGGTTTTGTACACTATTTTCAATCGTGGACGTTAGGTCAAACGTGGACCCCTTTGTCTGCGCCCGAATTCTTTTGTCCTAGGTCCACGATTGCCGGCATATACAAACTCACTAACACACACATGTGTGTGTGTTTGGTGTAAATCGAGGATTTCCCATTGTTCCTCTTTTGTTTATACTTTTTCGCGACAGCTCCCATTAGTTTTGTACACGCCTGCGGATCGAGGACGGTCCTCGATTCGAACACCCCATTGTCCTCTTACATCATTCTTTTGTTCCACGTCCTCTGGATGAATGCGTACACATTTGCACTTACCCACCGACCCACCATTACAACCACCGAAGCATCTACAACAAATATTTACAAAAAACATTTTTTGGTGAGACTTCTTAATGAGTTTACAAAAAACCGTGAATGATAGCAAGTAAATATCTGTGGTAGTTTATGTGCATTGGAGAAAATATAATGTTAGTCAACAATTCACTATCTTTATGTTTAAGATCATTACCAACCCGACAAAAAGTACAATGTCGTCATATTTTAACTGTATTTTTTGAATGGTTAATTTCTTTGTTTGCATTTGTGAATATATTCAGTGCACTAGTGTGTCCCACTCTCAGCCTAGTATAGACTAGTACAAGGAGACTACTGTATACTGGAGAAAAATGTTTCATTTAAAACTACACATTCTACGTATTATGTATTGTGGAATCTTATGAACGTATTGTTTTCTTGTCTAGTTGGGACACCACCGCTGCCTCCTCCACGTATGTTATGTTTTGTTTTTAATTTATTAATTTATGTTAAGTTGTTAATCACTGGTTTTAACAATATGATTTATCTGTTGCATAAGTAGATAAAGCAAAAACTAGCGACGACCCACCCACCCAACTAGCGACGACCCACCCACCCAAGTAGCGACGACCCACCCACCCAAGTGTGTACACCTTTAATCGGGGACCTCCTATTGTCCTCCTATTGTTCATACTCTAACTTTTTGGCACTGACCCTCATTGGTTTTGTACACAATTTTCAAACGGGGACCTTTCTCAACCGGGGTCCCGTATTGAATGCAAAAACAAACCCACACATATCCTCACATATGAACCCTTATGGGGAACCACTACTGTTCACCCTACTTTCTTACTTTTGTTCTTTGTTCATATTGAAATCTCAAACTCCATAGTGTTTTCCTCGTGGGGCCCCAAGATTTCTAAAGACTACGTCGTGGGGTCCCGTTGTCCCTATTGTTACCCATTGAGCGTGGGACCCCCTAAGGCACTATTTGTCCGAACGCCACCGACCGACCCTCCAACTGATTTCATTAAAGAAAACACCTGACCTATGTTTACCTACCGGTACATTTGCATAATCAGCGCGCAAGCCCACAAACCTCGCTGAAAACAAAAGCGCTCAAGTAGTCTGGTTCCTTGAACTGAAGATTCCCTGACGTCTAAATCTTAGGTCAGGTATTACCCACGGTTTAAAATATACCATGATGTGCAGTGTTCATCCGAGTGACGTCAGTGGCATCATTCAAATTTAATATTCTTGCAAAATCTGGTCGGCAAAACACTGCAACAAGTATGCATTGATTTTTCAGTTTTTATGTATAATTGAGAATTCAAATTCCAGGATCTGTAACGGGCCTGACAGATAATTTGGTATTGCGAACATCACCTTTAACAGCCGAATGTTACCGAAAACAAGTTCGGAAAACTTCGGACATTTTCGGAAACGAGAGGAATTCCTCCCGTTTTCGTCACGTGACATTGGCGACTACCGGACCCTTCATCAGAAATAGTCAGGATATTTTGGCCTTGGAACCAGACTAAGCGCTCAAGCCGCACCCTCCGCATGTCCCATAGGACCCTGTAACGTAGCGACTCGTCCTGTTTTTATTCAGCGACATCGTGTACAATTCTAACTGTACAATGCTGTGACAACAATGGCGGACGTCGCCAAAACGAAAAAGAAACCTGTAATCTCATGCCGTCCATCGGAGAAATCACCCTCCGTTCAGCAGGGGAACCCTCCAAGCGTGATATTTCCGCCGCACCGACCGGGTCTGCTCCCCCGGGTTCCACGGCTATCGCCTGAGAAGTCCCGCATACCTTTGGTAGTCTACAAAATACCTCATGCAAGCAACGGAATTGGAGGTCAACCCCATGGTTCGGACACAGTTGCGTCCATCAGTGCGACCAGCCCCGCCCGGTCACAGAGGTGCCCGTGGCACCACCGTCACCACGTTTCAGCCACGCTGCTACAGCTACATGGTCTTACACACAACCAAGCTTCCCGGGCAAGCCACGAGATTTTCTCCACCGCTCTCAGCCCCATACGGGGTCCTATTTCCCGAACGACCCTCGTCAGTTCGACGCCGGGATCCCGGCAGTGGAGAGGCCCACTTAGTTTCGCTCATTGTGCAGAACCTTTTGTGCTGTATAAGTGACGTCAGATCAGTTCCTTTTTTTAAGCAATGATATGCTTATTTATGTTTGAATAGGCCTAATGGTGTTGCGTAATATTGCACAGTAGCCTTTTACAAGCAGTGATATTCGTTGATTTCCTCTGTTGCTGTCATAGTTTTCATGAGGTTCTTTGCAACTTGAGTTTTTACAAGAATGCGAATCCCATGGAAGTGAAGCTAACGACCAACTTTTAACCTTCCTGGTGGTTATTAGTGAGCTGTAATTTTTTAGGGTCAGATTCACGAGTTTAAACCCGGTGTACACATTGCAATTGATTAACCGATCCAGCGATCCCAGTGATATTCGAATAATGCATAATTCAATAGCTTTTAATCATATCGATACCAATCACTATAGAAATATACTATAGAATCGATACTATCTAGTACTGTCGACTTTACCTCACAATGTTGCATAAAAATCATTTAATTTCACTTTAAAAAAATGTGTGGCTTTTAAAACGTCTTTTGCACACGTATTTTTGGGGTACATCTGATGGAAAACTCATGTACGAAATTATTTGAATGGTTCGTGTTGTCACAGCGTTTGTACATTATGTTGACATTACGCCTCATGGCATCCTGAAGTAAGACTATCTCACAGACATTGTTATCAGTGGCGACAGCTCGATCTTCACCGTAGCCTGACAATGACAAAATTCGAAGCCGTAGCCACAAAAGACCCGATCCGGGCACGGCTTATACTCTTTGAGTGCAGCATACGAGCCTGTGAATAAACTTAGCGATGCACTTGATTTATACGTGAACATAATTGGGGCGATCGCGACACGCTACCCACGCCCGCTCGCGAATTATTTGTTTTCCAAGCAAACGACATCCGAATGAATGCATTGTTGAGCGCCCTCTATAATACTTTTAATATACGTACGCATATGTTATAGGGCCAGGGCTGGATATATAATATTACTATTTCCCAGTGGGTTAACCTTACTATAACCGAAGTGGGTAAGCTTCTCCAGTTTCCTCCTTCCCCAGTAGAGCCCTGTCGGCCCTCTTACCTTAGAGATACTGGTGCATCTTAATCTATAAGCGGGCCACATTTCCAGTAGAAAGTATGTGTCAGACATAATGAACGAGGCCCTACAACAGGTCTTCACAAGCCAAGGACTTGCTCAGATATGAGAACTCACAATTTTATAAGCAATTTTATGAAAACAAAAACACTGGACAAGATCAATTCTGCCCTGGACAACCATTTGCGCCATGGGGGTGGGGGGGGGGGGGGGGGTAGCCTCTTTCTCCATCCTGTTGTATGATGCTCTTGCTAGATGTCACGAAGATCCCTCTCTATCTGACCCTGGTAAATTGCCTGAAATGTTTCATTTCATGGATGACTGTCTGGGTTGTGTTTTTACATAAGGATTTGCTGCCATTTCCTTGTTACGACGTTCCCTTGTCCTGGACAATTTGTCCATCCCATCAGTTGGTTCTAAGGACTGCCTGCTAGATCTTTCCCTGGGTGGTGGCGATCTTTTTGACAATAGGTTTGACGAGGCTATGATGCAAGAAGCCAAACGTTTCAAAACTGAAGACAAGTTGGATCTTCGACGACGCACAGCCAAGCGCCCCTCTACTTCTGCGTCCGGTCAGTCCAGTAGGAAGAAGCCAAGGCCTGCTTCTGCTTACCAAGGCTCAGCTTACTAACCAAGGAGTAATGTATGCTTCTTCATCCTCTTCAGCCTACCGGTACTTTCGGAGACAGCCCCCAGACCTGCTTCCCCTGGCTTCGGGTCCAGTAGGTCACTAGGTGGTCGTCTTGCAGAGTTGAGCCAAAGATGGTTCCACGTGACATCGAATACCTGGGTTCTTAAGACAATATCTTCAGGTATCGCCTGGAGTTTACCAGTAACCCTCCACTATAGTATCCCCGACGACCAACTCCTGTTTCCACAGACTCTACACGCCGCGCCGCTTGCGTCGAAGGCAGATCCACGTGTTTGTTTACCTGGGTGACTGGCCCATAGGTGGTCCAACATCCCAATGTACGAAGAGAGCCCTCCTGCAGACAGTTCAACTTACCACCACCGAACTCGGTTTCATAATCAACATGTGGACTTGTTTGCGTCCCACCTGAACAATCAGCTCCCGGCGTTTTGTGCACGTAATGCTTACCCCATGGCCTGAAAAGTAGATGCCTTCAGCTTCGACTGGATGGGAATTCACGCATATGCCTTCTCTCCAATCTCCCTCATACAACAGGTTTTGACGAAATTAGAGGCAGAATTATTGTCCAGAATAGTCCTCACAGCTCCATTCTGGCCACGACAGCCATGGTTTCCTCGGCGCTTTGACATTCTTGTTCACACACCTCTCATGCTCCACAGCCGGCCAGACCTCCTATCACAACCGAGGCCTCACGTCCTACACCCAGATCTAGCCACTCTTCATCTTTGTGCCTAGATGCTGTCCAAGTCTCCCAACCAGCAGCTGGCCTTTCGGAGGAAGCTGCTATACCCTGGCAGCCAAGAGCAGACGAGAATCCACCAGGAGAACGTATGATAGCAGACCTCTCCACTCCAGCAGATGGTGTGGGGAGAGAGCTATCGATCCTTATGCAGCATCTGTAACTTCGATTGGGGTATTCTTCCTTCACCTTTTCAACCCTGGGCTTCAAATTGCCACTATCAGAGGATACAGGTCAACCATTGGTGTCCTTTATCAGTGCTTTGAAGATGGTTCAAAAATTTCATCCAACACATCCATAGATCACTTGATGCGTGGTATGCATGTCCCTCCCTCCCCAAAATATCTTGGTAATACTCTGCAAATTTAGGTAAACAGAGGTGAGATGTTTTCTGTAATGGAATTCCCAAAATCCAACGGGATTTTCAAATCTAATAAGAAAACCTCTGTTTACCATCCCTCCCAAATGGAGACCCCCCCCCCCTCAAAAAAAAGAAAGAACGAGTCGCTTCTTTATATGGTCCTTTATGGGGCATACAGTGGGCGCGGAGGGTGCGGCTTGGGTGCTTTTCTTTTCAGTGAGGTCTGTGCGCTTGTGCGCTGATATGCAGATGTCGATAAACAGAGGTGAGCTTTGTTTTGTTTTTGTTTTATTGAGAATGGAAAATCCTATTGGATTTTGGGAACCCACTGACCCACCGACCCACCCACCAACACAAATGTGTAAACAACTTCAATCCGGGACCTCCTATTGTCCTCATTGTCCATACTTTTTGTTCATACTTTTTGGCAAGGGCCGTCATTGGTTTTGTACACGATTTTCAATCGGGGACCTTTCTCAACTGGGGACCCTATTGTTAAAGATCCACTATTGAATGCAAAAACAAACTCACACACCCACCCATCAACCCACCAACCAACCCGAACAGCCACGACCGACCGACCCACCCACCGACCGACCGACCACCCCACACACACACCCATCGACTATATAATTTCCAGTGTCTGTTATTTTGTGTTGTTTGTCTTCTTGTTTGTTCACCCGAACGTCTCGGTGGTTTTCCTTTATTTAACTTCTCATTACATGTTTACATTCTTAGCTTGTTTGGTGTGCTATTATCATAATTATGGTCCATCCTGTTACAAACCACGATACATCATTCTAGACTGAACTGAACTAGGGCAACGTACCTACCTGACTATAAACATGGCCTTCCGGAATTTGCCCAGGCAAAGTGGAAATTGCAACACCGCGCGGTAAAGTGGGAATGTAATATTAAAAGTAACGTACTATTTCAAATATACATGTACATCTTATCCAAATTAATCCGTTGGCATTTTGCAGACAGAAAGGATAATTCCCACATTGTCCTAAAATCTTTGCAAATTGGAAATCATTTGTGAATGACAAGGGTAGTCATATTTCTAACAGGCGAAGGGACACGTTTGAAGTGATCATCGACAACATTCCTATATTGCGCTACTACTGAACCTGGGTAAAACGAGAGTCTTTGGTGAAATACATCATAAACCTGTACAGTCCAACTTTGCCGGGAAGTTTTGAAATTCTCACTTTGCCCACCTGGCAATGTGGGAATTGCTAGGTGGGCATCCATTCCGAAATAGGCCCTCGGAATAGATGGGTGAATTTGTGGGTGCGTACTAACACGGAACATCTCTGCCCGTTCGCATATCACCTACAGAATGCCCAATTGGGTTTGCTTTCGTCAACTGCCAAAACATTTCCTGCAATAAATACATGATACGGCGTGTGATTTCCGGTCAAGAATATTGTTGCGAGTCCGTCAAGCCACCAGACGACTGTGCTTGTCTGTCAACAACGGTATGGAATGCATCTCCTGCCTTAGTATTTGTTTTTTTTAACAGAACGTCATTATCACAAAACCATTTTATTCGTTTCTAAAGTTTACCTTTGACTGCAAATTAAGAACCTGGTCTGATTGCTCTCATTATGAGCCCTCTCAGAAAGTGCTATAACTTTACATTTTGTATAAATTGCAGTCCGGGAGGCTGAATTACGATCTAGACCATTTGCTCGACCATTTTGATTTTGTCATGCTAAGGATTCCCGAAAGGGAGTAAGCAACAACAAACAAACAAACGCAAGAACAAGCAAAACGGAAAAGACAAAACATGAAAAAACACCACCCCCCCCCCAAAAAAAAAAAAAAAAAGTATAAAAAATGTACTTATTAAATGTATGATATAGCCTTGGTAATAATTTGTTTCAATCACGAGATTATTTCTCCCCTTACTTGAAGTCTGGCAACAATTCATGCGAGAGATGCACTTGTTCTGTGAACAACACTCGAACGTGCGAAGCGTACTCCAAGTGTTCGACAACCCCTTCGTCAACTACCGGTAAGATAATGTGTGTATCGCAATAACGACATTTATTCCTATCGTTAACGGTTCATTTTATGTATTTGGGTCATTCCATAAATTTGGGGTCCAAAGGTGTGACTTTTTTAGGGTGTTCCTGTTAAACCTGACCTGTGCAGTTTAAAAAAAAACATCTGATTCGATAGCTTTTAATACAAAGATTTATCTCATTTTGATTATGTGTTGTCTGCCGGTCTGCTTTTCGTTTTTCTTTATCTGCAATCCCGTCTGTTAAGTTGTTTGTTTGTTTATTGCTAAAGTAGTGTTTAAAGAAACTTTCTGTTTTACACATTACTTTGTAAATGTCTCAAAGTTAAGTTGTGATATATGTTTACATTTGTATATGTTTACAGTGACATCCACTGAGCCAAGTGTACTTATTGCATCGCCGTCCAATACAACAACCATGACAAGTGTTATACACTGCAAAAACCGTGGTGTTAAATTAACACCATGTGGTGTTTGTATTGGCAAATGGTTCAATATAAATACCACATGGTGTTAATTTAACACCACAGTTTTTGCAGTGTACCAGCAATGGAGCCTAACTCTCAAGGGAGAGAAAACAACTTTTTAGTTAAATAAACACACAATTTCAAACTTAAGTATAAAAGCAAAAAATATTAAAAAGCGCGTACAGTATCCTTTAACAAAGAGCTATTACAAGCTCTATCAAAAGCATCTTTGTTCACAAAATTACGCCTAGTGCGTTAAAGTTGTCTTTGCATTTACTTTTCACAGAATACCTTTGTAACTATCGTCGTCTGTCAAACAGACTGTGACGATAATCCCGTAGACCTTAGCTGCACTGACCGAGTGCCTTACTTCTGTGGTAGTTGCGAGATCTGCCCAAATGGCAGAGTAAAGAGCAAGGGATGATAATGTGAAAGTCCTCCTCCTATTAACCTGTGCACCAGGACGAAGTTTACTTCGTGTAGTTAGTTTCTGTTGAGTTGGTCTTCAATTTTTGAAGCTTTGAGAAACCTGGGGGAAAGACTAAATTCTCCTCTTTGGTCCTGAAAACGTTTAAGGCTACTAAGCAATGTTAAATGTTTGATGGCCTGTCATGTAAATGATATATCGTCATTTTTAACAATCCTCGTCTCGGTTATAGGTTACATAAAAGGCTTCTTAATACGATCGTGAATGATTTGTCTGTTGAAAAGGTATCTTTGTATTGATTTTTTGACAGAATATGTTTGTGACTATAGCTGTGTCTGTGCTCTGGACTGCTACGATAATCTGGTAGATCATTGCGTTTCGCAATTTTCGCAATGTATAGCAAACAAGATTTAGCTGACGTTTTGGGTTGTTTTGATGGTCTACTTTCAGATTATTTGGCCGATGGATATTTCAGCGATTAAATGTTTACATGAATGGCTACAACAATTTGTATTTTTGCGTTGTAGTTTACAGATATACGCGTAGTTATTTTCTGTTATTGATTATGTTCTGTTGGGTCTTGTTACTGTTCTGTCTTCTGACAATTGTTGATTAAACTGTTTTCCCTTATTTTCTTTCTTTTTTATTTGCCTGGTTCTCAATAATCACGAGCAGAATGGCATGGAATATACCTGCTTGCTGTCGAAAACTGTTTTCAGTACTTTCTAAATATATATTTCAATCATACATTTTCCTATTACTGCAATTATTTCACTGTCACGAAAGTAGCATTTAAATATTTTGACAATTTGTATGTTTTTATTAAACATCAGTCCCAACTACTGAAGCTACCACACCTCCTGTGACTACCGTCGTGACCACAACCGTACCGTCAACCACTGCCGTGCCGTCAACAACTGAGGAGGTAACCACGACTACTGTCATTAGTACCACTGCAGAGGCATCGACTACCGAGGAGACCACGACGCTAAGAAGCACCACAGAAGCATCGACTACAGGTTGGGATGTTACTTTGAAATGACTAGACTTTCAACAATACTGTCACTCTTTTTTAAAGTTGAATTTTCGTAGCCTGTATTGTGCGTGCTACGAACAGAGACGGTGTAGCTGATAATCCTACCACCCTAACGGTGTCCCTAATTGGCCGAGATATTAATAGAGGTAAAATATTCAACAGAAGTCTGAGAAATTGTCTGAAGTTTAAGACTTCTATGTGGTTGCAGGGTAACCGCAAAGTCGAGTGTATAATTACAACCTTTTTAATTAATAACATGACACCAAATGTGGAATATAAAAAGATACTCTGTTTAATGTGACCCTCGGTAATCTGTGAAAATGTAGTTTTGTTTGGAAATTGTCCATTTCTGTCTAAGAAAGTATTTGCTTGTGCCAGATTTGGTTTGTGGCTCTGCCCTTTTGCATTGGTCTAATGTATTAATTTCTTAACCCGGGGTATTCCTGAACACTAGAAACTGGTTTCGATTAGGCCGTGCATTATAAATTATTACATGCATATTAATTGTACACAAGGAAAGCACAATACATTTCATATGAAAATGACACAATGCATGATAAGTGCAATAAGAAAAAACCAACGAAATAATTGAGATATAAACACCTTAGGATCCTAAGGATTATAGTGGTCATTCCTGAAGCAATTAACAGGAACCTGTTGATTAATTTTCTTACTAATTTAGGTGCACCAACGACTACTGAAGCGACAACCACACGTGTCACAACTACCTTGGCACCACCGTCAACAACTGAGGAAATTACTTCAACGATTAAGACCACCCCTCCAGAGGCCACTACAACCGAGATAACAACAGTGAAAACAACCACTGGTTGGTTAATTCTTACTCTCCACTAAACTGTTTTCACTCTTTTAATCTTCTGTATACCTACCCATCTCTTGTGTAATCCGTTAAAGATATCGTGTGAAAAAAAGTAGTCAACCTAACCTCATAGAAGTTGTCCTCGCTGTGCCGTTTCATAGCTGCACCGTATAATGCGTGTTTGATTCCTGACTGCGCTATTTTGGGTTTGTGATTTCTGACCAGCGCCCCCTCAACAAAGATATTGAAAAAATTAGAAGACCGCCAACAATGAGGAAAGATAGCTTAGCAAGTGTAGATCCCGTGCGGTGTTCGGGATGTCGCAGGTCCAATTGGAGATGCAATGGGAGCAGAAATACCGCTCCTTTTTGCTAGTTCTGAGCATGCGCACGACTGGTGAACAAAAACGGAAAAGGACCGATATATCTGCTGCCCCCAGCATCTCAATAGTCCCCCATTCCCGCACTCGTCATTTCTTTGGAAATGGATTACACGCTCAAAAGAAATGCCAGCTTCCATGTCCCGCAAGTAACTTAAAGGTAGTGTACACGATTGGTAATCCTCCAATTGTTTTTTAATGAATTATTACGAAATACATTACTAGACTGTAAGTAAATAGTAGTCTCAATCATCCTGTGAAATGATGGCACCAGGTGTGCTGTCGTTGTCAAGAAAAGTGGAAATATATATCGTTTTCCAACGATTTCCTGCAGGAAATCGTTGGGAAAACTGCCCGGTAGCCGTTAGTCAAGGCGCGTGTGGCTACCCGGACGAGTAGCGCGCCCCAGACATGATGGCGCCATGGCATATCTGGGGCGCGTCAAGCGCCCAGATAGCCACGCGCGCCTTGACTAAAGGCTATAATCCGCCCGACGGTTAAATACGAGGGCCATTTTTCTCCTTTTTTTTCGCCATCCAACAACGCAAAACTTTGAACAGGTCAGTGGAACGATATTTCCTATAAAATACTAACCCCCAAATCCGCCCATTTCTGAAAATTGCAACAATGACCAACCATGTACACTGCCTCTAAATCTGGTACGCGTGGCACCTTAGATCACGCAGATGGGGCAGATCGCTTATTACAATCATCTTAAATGCCTTAAATACCAGATTTGACTTAATGTTACTCATGGAATATGTAAATAGTTTTAGGAGCGCACTACGTATTCAGGTTCCCTAGTAATTTTTGAATCACTTAGTTTCAGATTATATCAGAAAACTTATCACATACATCACTTCTCTGAAATTGGTATTTGCAAATTTGCCTCCCCATTGACAGAAGCACCCTCTACAACGGTTGTAACAACACGAGCCGCTACAACAGTGCCGTCTACCACGGAAGAACCAACAACGACTGAACAGGCCACAACTACTGTCGTTTACACGACTACACCCGAGGCAACAACCACTGAGGAGTCAACTACTGTGCTGATAACGACAAAGGCCACAACAACTAGTATGTATCTCAATATACACGCTGCTATAAACGGATGTGAAGTCTTATATGGTGTGAATTCTAAATTAAGAGCAACAAGAAGTCTTTTAAAAACAATAAGAAGTCGTGATCAAAATTGTTGAAAGATTTTGATCACAAGTTTACATATCCCCCTGTCCCTCGTTAAATGTTGAGCGCTGTGAATTTTGGAAAAGGTTTGCCCCTGCCACAGTCGTGCACAAACTGTTCGTAAACTCACACATCGGCATTATACAGGATAATGGGGGGGGGGGGGGTGGGGGAGTGGGGGGGGGGGGAGTGTGGGTGGGTGGCAACTACAAATTTTGCTCGAGATTGTAGGTGTTTCGATTGGCTCTGTGAATAATTATATATCGGTACTATTCTTTAATAGAAGTAGATTGACTGAACTTGATCTTTGGTTGATCGTCTAAACATTCATTGTCACTGCTTTCTTTCTGAATTACAATTAGAACCAGAAACAACCACCGAGGCTTCAACAACTCGTATTTCAACTACTAAGCCACCTCCGACAACTACGGAGCTTTCCACTACGGAGGCATCCACAACTGCCCCAACAACCACCGAGGAAGTCATTACAACAGTTCTAACCACAACACCAGAGGTGACCACATCACAGATAACCACCGTTGAGTCTACAACAGGTACGGCAACAAGTAACAAAGCAGTTACCTATCAGGAATAGCAATTGATAGAAAATTAAGGGGTGATTAAGGTTAGTCTACAATTTACCGAAATCCGAGTTCACTGATAGAAGTAAACCACTGACACTGCAACAAATCACTAAAGTCACAAGTAAATCCATTATTGCAGGTAATTCCTTTTCCAATAAATTTGCAGTCGGTAAGTCTACCAAATACCAACTTTATAATGAAACAAATCTGATTTAGAAACATAGTTGTGTTTGTCAACAAATGTCCTTTCAATATTATTTTCCTGTTAATACCAGTGCCAACTACTGAAGCAACCACAACAGTTGTGACTACTGTCGTAACAACAACTGTGCCATCAACCACTGCTGCACCGTCAACAACCGAGGAGGTAACTACGACTGCCGTCATCAGCACCACTTCAGAGGCATCGACTACTGAGGAGACCACGACCCTAAGGAGAACCACAGAAGCAGCGACGACAGGTGGGGCTGCGTACTTAACAGTTTTAGTGGGAACTAAGAGGTTCTTCATTTAAAGTTAGTTTATTCCATTCAGTTATTCTTTCATTGTCTCTGCTCATGCAAAAGAAACAGGCCAAATCGTTGCTTTGTATGAAACGAAACCATGTTTGATTCTATTACAATAAGCTCATGATAATGTTGTTTTGGTAATATCAGAAGCCCCGCCCAGTACTACCGAAAAGACAACAACGCGTGTCGTGATAACAAAGGCACTCTCAACTACTGCCCAGCCAACAACCACAGAGGAAGTTGTCACAACAGTAGTAACCACTACTCCTGAGTCAACTACCCAAGAGACTACTACAGTGCAGTCTACAACTGGTACGTTAAGCCCGGTTCATACTTCATGCGAATACGAATGCGAAGCGAATTTATGACGTCAACGCCAAATATTCGCGCTGCGAATTCGCAAAAGTTGAACACATTTCAACTTGTGCGAATTTTTGCTGCGAATGTTTTATGACGCCAAATTCGCTTCGCATTCGCATGAAGTATGTACCGGGCTTTATACGAGTGTAAATCTTCCGAATTGCAGACACGGTGTGGGTAATTTTAAACAGAAATCAGGGCAGAAATTTTCTGTATACCTACCCATCTTTTGTTATCCGTTAAAGATATGGTGTGATAAAAAGTAGTCAACCTAACCTCATAGAAGTTGTCCTCGCTGTGCCGTTTCATAGCTGCACCGTATAATGCGTGTATGATTCCTAGCTGCGCTATTTTGGGTTTGTGATTTCTGACCAGCGCCCCCTCAACAAAGATATTGACAAAATTGGAAGACCGCCAACAATGAGGAAAGATAGCTTAGCAAGTGTAGATCCCGTGCGGTGTTGGGGATGTCGCAGGTCCAATTGGAGATGCAATGGGAGCAGAAATACCGCTCCTTTTGCTAGTTCTGAGCATGCGCACGACTGGTGAACAAAAACGGAAAAGGACCGATATATCTGCTGCCCCCAGCATCTCAAAAGTCCCCCATTCCCGCACTCGTCATTTCTTTGGAAATGGATTACACGCTCAAAAGAAATGCCAGCTTCCATGTCCCGCAAGTAACTTAAAGGTAGTGTACACGATTGGTAATCCTCCAATTGTTTTTTAATGAATTATTACGAAATACATTACTAGACTGTAAGTTAATAGTAGTCTCAATCATCCTGTGAAATGATGGCACCAGGTGTGCTGTCGTTGTCAAGAAAAGTGGAAATATATATCGTTTTCCAACGATTTCCAGCAGGAAATCGTTGGGGAAAACTGCCCGGTAGCCGTTAGTCAAGGCGCGTGTGGCTACCCGGACGAGTAGCGCGCCCCAGACATGATGGCGCCATGGCATATCTGGGGCGCGTCAAGCGCCCAGATAGCCACGCGCGCCTTGACTAAAGGCTATAATCCGCCCGACGGTTAAATACGAGGGCCATTTTTCTCCTTTTTTTTCGCCATCCAACAACGCAAAACTTTGAACAGGTCAGTGGAACGATATTTCCTATAAAATACTAACCCCCAAATCCGCCCATTTCTGAAAATTGCAACAATGACCAACCATGTACACTGCCTCTAAATCTGGTACGCGTGGCACCTTAGATCACGCAGATGGGGCAGATCGCTTATTACAATCATCTTAAATGCCTTAAATACCAGATTTGACTTAATGTTACTCATGGAATATGTAAATAGTTTTAGGAGCGCACTACGTATTCAGGTTCCCTAGTAATTTTTGAATCACTTAGTTTAAGATTATAACAGAAAACTTATCACATACATCACTTCTCTGAAATTGGTATTTGCAAATTTGCCTCCCCATTGACAGAAGCACCCTCTACAACGGTTGTAACAACACGAGCCGCTACAACAGTGCCGTCTACCACGGAAGAACCAACAACGACTGAACAGGCCACAACTACTGTCGTTTACACGACTACACCCGAGGCAACAACCACTGAGGAGTCAACTACTGTGCTGATAACGACAAAGGCCACAACAACTAGTATGTATCTCAATATACACGCTGCTATAAACGGATGTGAAGTCTTATAGGGTGTGAATTCTAAATTAAGAGCAACAAGAAGTCTTTTAAAAACAATAAGAAGTCGTGATCAAAATTGTTGAAAGATTTTGATCACAAGATTACATATCCCCCTGTCCCTCGTTAAATGTTGAGCGCTGTGAATTTTGGAAAAGGTTTTCCCCGGCCACAGTCGTGCACAAACTGTTCGTAAACTCACACATCGGCATTTTACAGGATAATGGGTGGGGGGGTGGGGGGGGGGGGAGTGTGGGGGGGGGGGGGGGGGGTGGCAACTACAAATTTTGCTCGAGATTGTAGGTGTTTCGATTGGCTCTGTGAATAATTATATATCGGTACTATTCTTTAATAGAAGTAGATTGACTGAACTTGATCTTTGGTTGATCGTCTAAACATTCATTGTCACTGCTTTCTTTCTGAATTACAATTAGAACCAGAAACAACCACCGAGGCTTCAACAACTCGTATTTCAACTACTAAGCCACCTCCGACAACTACGGAGCTTTCCACTACGGAGGCATCCACAACTGCCCCAACAACCACCGAGGAAGTCATTACAACAGTTCTAACCACAACACCAGAGGTGACCACATCACAGATAACCACCGTTGAGTCTACAACAGGTACGGCAACAAGTAACAAAGCAGTTACCTATCAGGAATAGCAATTGATAGAAAATTAAGGGGTGATTAAGGTTAGTCTACAATTTACCGAAATCCGAGTTCACTGATAGAAGTAAACCACTGACACTGCAACAAATCACTAAAGTCACAAGTAAATCCATTATTGCAGGTAATTCCTTTTCCAATAAATTTGCAGTCGGTAAGTCTACCAAATACCAACTTTATAATGAAACAAATCTGATTTAGAAACATAGTTGTGTTTGTCAACAAATGTCCTTTCAATATTATTTTCCTGTTAATACCAGTGCCAACTACTGAAGCAACCACAACAGTTGTGACTACTGTCGTAACAACAACTGTGCCATCAACCACTGCTGCACCGTCAACAACCGAGGAGGTAACTACGACTGCCGTCATCAGCACCACTTCAGAGGCATCGACTACTGAGGAGACCACGACCCTAAGGAGAACCACAGAAGCAGCGACGACAGGTGGGGCTGCGTACTTAACAGTTTTAGTGGGAACTAAGAGGTTCTTCATTTAAAGTTAGTTTATTCCATTCAGTTATTCTTTCATTGTCTCTGCTCATGCAAAAGAAACAGGCCAAATCGTTGCTTTGTATGAAACGAAACCATGTTTGATTCTATTACAATAAGCTCATGATAATGTTGTTTTGGTAATATCAGAAGCCCCGCCCAGTACTACCGAAAAGACAACAACGCGTGTCGTGACAACAAAGGCACCCTCAACTACTGCCCAGCCAACAACCACAGAGGAAGTTGTCACAACAGTAGTAACCACTACTCCTGAGTCAACTACCCAAGAGACTACTACAGTGCAGTCTACAACTGGTACGTTAAGCCCGGTTCATACTTCATGCGAATACGAATGCGAAGCGAATTTATGACGTCAACGCCAAATATTCGCGCTGCGAATTCGCAAAAGTTGAACACATTTCAACTTGTGCGAATTTTTGCTGCGAATGTTTTATGACGCCAAATTCGCTTCGCATTCGCATGAAGTATGTACCGGGCTTTATACGAGTGTAAATCTTCCGAATTGCAGACACGGTGTGGGTAATTTTAAACAGAAATCAGGGCAGAAATTTTCTGTATACCTACCCATCTTTTGTTATCCGTTAAAGATATGGTGTGATAAAAAGTAGTCAACCTAACCTCATAGAAGTTGTCCTCGCTGTGCCGTTTCATAGCTGCACCGTATAATGCGTGTATGATTCCTAGCTGCGCTATTTTGGGTTTGTGATTTCTGACCAGCGCCCCCTCAACAAAGATATTGACAAAATTGGAAGACCGCCAACAATGAGGAAAGATAGCTTAGCAAGTGTAGATCCCGTGCGGTGTTGGGGATGTCGCAGGTCCAATTGGAGATGCAATGGGAGCAGAAATACCGCTCCTTTTGCTAGTTCTGAGCATGCGCACGACTGGTGAACAAAAACGGAAAAGGACCGATATATCTGCTGCCCCCAGCATCTCAAAAGTCCCCCATTCCCGCACTCGTCATTTCTTTGGAAATGGATTACACGCTCAAAAGAAATGCCAGCTTCCATGTCCCGCAAGTAACTTAAAGGTAGTGTACACGATTGGTAATCCTCCAATTGTTTTTTAATGAATTATTACGAAATACATTACTAGACTGTAAGTTAATAGTAGTCTCAATCATCCTGTGAAATGGTGGCACCAGGTGTGCTGTCGTTGTCAAGAAAAGTGGAAATATATATCGTTTTCCAACGATTTCCAGCAGGAAATCGTTGGGGAAAACTGCCCGGTAGCCGTTAGTCAAGGCGCGTGTGGCTACCCGGACGAGTAGCGCGCCCCAGACATGATGGCGCCATGGCATATCTGGGGCGCGTCAAGCGCCCAGATAGCCACGCGCGCCTTGACTAAAGGCTATAATCCGCCCGACGGTTAAATACGAGGGCCATTTTTCTCCTTTTTTTTCGCCATCCAACAACGCAAAACTTTGAACAGGTCAGTGGAACGATATTTCCTATAAAATACTAACCCCCAAATCCGCCCATTTCTGAAAATTGCAACAATGACCAACCATGTACACTGCCTCTAAATCTGGTACGCGTGGCACCTTAGATCACGCAGATGGGGCAGATCGCTTATTACAATCATCTTAAATGCCTTAAATACCAGATTTGACTTAATGTTACTCATGGAATATGTAAATAGTTTTAGGAGCGCACTACGTATTCAGGTTCCCTAGTAATTTTTGAATCACTTAGTTTAAGATTATAACAGAAAACTTATCACATACATCACTTCTCTGAAATTGGTATTTGCAAATTTGCCTCCCCATTGACAGAAGCACCCTCTACAACGGTTGTAACAACACGAGCCGCTACAACAGTGCCGTCTACCACGGAAGAACCAACAACGACTGAACAGGCCACAACTACTGTCGTTTACACGACTACACCCGAGGCAACAACCACTGAGGAGTCAACTACTGTGCTGATAACGACAAAGGCCACAACAACTAGTATGTATCTCAATATACACGCTGCTATAAACGGATGTGAAGTCTTATAGGGTGTGAATTCTAAATTAAGAGCAACAAGAAGTCTTTTAAAAACAATAAGAAGTCGTGATCAAAATCGTTGAAAGATTTTGATCACAAGATTACATATCCCCCTGTCCCTCGTTAAATGTTGAGCGCTGTGAATTTTGGAAAAGGTTTTCCCCGGCCACAGTCGTGCACAAACTGTTCGTAAACTCACACATCGGCATTTTACAGGATAATGGGTGGGGGGGTGGGGGGGGGGAGTGTGGGGGGGGGGGGGGGGGGGGTGGCAACTACAAATTTTGCTCGAGATTGTAGGTGTTTCGATTGGCTCTGTGAATAATTATATATCGGTACTATTCTTTAATAGAAGTAGATTGACTGAACTTGATCTTTGGTTGATCGTCTAAACATTCATTGTCACTGCTTTCTTTCTGAATTACAATTAGAACCAGAAACAACCACCGAGGCTTCAACAACTCGTATTTCAACTACTAAGCCACCTCCGACAACTACGGAGCTTTCCACTACGGAGGCATCCACAACTGCCCCAACAACCACCGAGGAAGTCATTACAACAGTTCTAACCACAACACCAGAGGTGACCACATCACAGATAACCACCGTTGAGTCTACAACAGGTACGGCAACAAGTAACAAAGCAGTTACCTATCAGGAATAGCAATTGATAGAAAATTAAGGGGTGATTAAGGTTAGTCTACAATTTACCGAAATCCGAGTTCACTGATAGAAGTAAACCACTGACACTGCAACAAATCACTAAAGTCACAAGTAAATCCATTATTGCAGGTAATTCCTTTTCCAATAAATTTGCAGTCGGTAAGTCTACCAAATACCAACTTTATAATGAAACAAATCTGATTTAGAAACATAGTTGTGTTTGTCAACAAATGTCCTTTCAATATTATTTTCCTGTTAATACCAGTGCCAACTACTGAAGCAACCACAACAGTTGTGACTACTGTGGTAACAACAACTGTGCCATCAACCACTGCTGCACCGTCAACAACCGAGGAGGTAACTACGACTGCCGTCATCAGCACCACTTCAGAGGCATCGACTACTGAGGAGACCACGACCCTAAGGAGAACCACAGAAGCAGCGACGACAGGTGGGGCTGCGTACTTAACAGTTTTAGTGGGAACTAAGAGGTTCTTCATTTAAAGTTAGTTTATTCCATTCAGTTATTCTTTCATTGTCTCTGCTCATGCAAAAGAAACAGGCCAAATCGTTGCTTTGTATGAAACGAAACCATGTTTGATTCTATTACAATAAGCTCATGATAATGTTGTTTTGGTAATATCAGAAGCCCCGCCCAGTACTACCGAAAAGACAACAACGCGTGTCGTGACAACAAAGGCACCCTCAACTACTGCCCAGCCAACAACCACAGAGGAAGTTGTCACAACAGTAGTAACCACTACTCCTGAGTCAACTACCCAAGAGACTACTACAGTGCAGTCTACAACTGGTACGTTAAGCCCGGTTCATACTTCATGCGAATACGAATGCGAAGCGAATTTATGACGTCAACGCCAAATATTCGCGCTGCGAATTCGCAAAAGTTGAACACATTTCAACTTGTGCGAATTTTTGCTGCGAATGTTTTATGACGTCAAATTCGCTTCGCATTCGCATGAAGTATGTACCGGGCTTTATACGAGTGTAAATCTTCCGAATTGCAGACACGGTGTGGGTAATTTTAAACAGAAATCAGGGCAGAAATTTTCTGTATACCTACCCATCTTTTGTTATCCGTTAAAGATATGGTGTGATAAAAAGTAGTCAACCTAACCTCATAGAAGTTGTCCTCGCTGTGCCGTTTCATAGCTGCACCGTATAATGCGTGTATGATTCCTAGCTGCGCTATTTTGGGTTTGTGATTTCTGACCAGCGCCCCCTCAACAAAGATATTGACAAAATTGGAAGACCGCCAACAATGAGGAAAGATAGCTTAGCAAGTGTAGATCCCGTGCGGTGTTGGGGATGTCGCAGGTCCAATTGGAGATGCAATGGGAGCAGAAATACCGCTCCTTTTTGCTAGTTCTGAGCATGCGCACGACTGGTGAACAAAAACGGAAAAGGACCGATATATCTGCTGCCCCCAGCATCTCAAAAGTCCCCCATTCCCGCACTCGTCATTTCTTTGGAAATGGATTACACGCTCAAAAGAAATGCCAGCTTCCATGTCCCGCAAGTAACTTAAAGGTAGTGTACACGATTGGTAATCCTCCAATTGTTTTTTAATGAATTATTACGAAATACATTACTAGACTGTAAGTTAATAGTAGTCTCAATCATCCTGTGAAATGATGGCACCAGGTGTGCTGTCGTTGTCAAGAAAAGTGGAAATATATATCGTTTTCCAACGATTTCCAGCAGGAAATCGTTGGGAAAACTGCCCGGTAGCCGTTAGTCAAGGCGCGTGTGGCTACCCGGACGAGTAGCGCGCCCCAGACATGATGGCGCCATGGCATATCTGGGGCGCGTCAAGCGCCCAGATAGCCACGCGCGCCTTGACTAAAGGCTATAATCCGCCCGACGGTTAAATACGAGGGCCATTTTTCTCCTTTTTTTTCGCCATCCAACAACGCAAAACTTTGAACAGGTCAGTGGAACGATATTTCCTATAAAATACTAACCCCCAAATCCGCCCATTTCTGAAAATTGCAACAATGACCAACCATGTACACTGCCTCTAAATCTGGTACGCGTGGCACCTTAGATCACGCAGATGGGGCAGATCGCTTATTACAATCATCTTAAATGCCTTAAATACCAGATTTGACTTAATGTTACTCATGGAATATGTAAATAGTTTTAGGAGCGCACTACGTATTCAGGTTCCCTAGTAATTTTTGAATCACTTAGTTTAAGATTATAACAGAAAACTTATCACATACATCACTTCTCTGAAATTGGTATTTGCAAATTTGCCTCCCCATTGACAGAAGCACCCTCTACAACGGTTGTAACAACACGAGCCGCTACAACAGTGCCGTCTACCACGGAAGAACCAACAACGACTGAACAGGCCACAACTACTGTCGTTTACACGACTACACCCGAGGCAACAACCACTGAGGAGTCAACTACTGTGCTGATAACGACAAAGGCCACAACAACTAGTATGTATCTCAATATACACGCTGCTATAAACGGATGTGAAGTCTTATAGGGTGTGAATTCTAAATTAAGAGCAACAAGAAGTCTTTTAAAAACAATAAGAAGTCGTGATCAAAATTGTTGAAAGATTTTGATCACAAGATTACATATCCCCCTGTCCCTCGTTAAATGTTGAGCGCTGTGAATTTTGGAAAAGGTTTTCCCCGGCCACAGTCGTGCACAAACTGTTCGTAAACTCACACATCGGCATTTTACAGGATAATGGGTGGGGGGGTGGTGGGGGAGTGTGGGGGGGGGGGGGGGGGTGGCAACTACAAATTTTGCTCGAGATTGTAGGTGTTTCGATTGGCTCTGTGAATAATTATATATCGGTACTATTCTTTAATAGAAGTAGATTGACTGAACTTGATCTTTGGTTGATCGTCTAAACATTCATTGTCACTGCTTTCTTTCTGAATTACAATTAGAACCAGAAACAACCACCGAGGCTTCAACAACTCGTATTTCAACTACTAAGCCACCTCCGACAACTACGGAGCTTTCCACTACGGAGGCATCCACAACTGCCCCAACAACCACCGAGGAAGTCATTACAACAGTTCTAACCACAACACCAGAGGTGACCACATCACAGATAACCACCGTTGAGTCTACAACAGGTACGGCAACAAGTAACAAAGCAGTTACCTATCAGGAATAGCAATTGATAGAAAATTAAGGGGTGATTAAGGTTAGTCTACAATTTACCGAAATCCGAGTTCACTGATAGAAGTAAACCACTGACACTGCAACAAATCACTAAAGTCACAAGTAAATCCATTATTGCAGGTAATTCCTTTTCCAATAAATTTGCAGTCGGTAAGTCTACCAAATACCAACTTTATAATGAAACAAATCTGATTTAGAAACATAGTTGTGTTTGTCAACAAATGTCCTTTCAATATTATTTTCCTGTTAATACCAGTGCCAACTACTGAAGCAACCACAACAGTTGTGACTACTGTCGTAACAACAACTGTGCCATCAACCACTGCTGCACCGTCAACAACCGAGGAGGTAACTACGACTGCCGTCATCAGCACCACTTCAGAGGCATCGACTACTGAGGAGACCACGACCCTAAGGAGAACCACAGAAGCAGCGACGACAGGTGGGGCTGCGTACTTAACAGTTTTAGTGGGAACTAAGAGGTTCTTCATTTAAAGTTAGTTTATTCCATTCAGTTATTCTTTCATTGTCTCTGCTCATGCAAAAGAAACAGGCCAAATCGTTGCTTTGTATGAAACGAAACCATGTTTGATTCTATTACAATAAGCTCATGATAATGTTGTTTTGGTAATATCAGAAGCCCCGCCCAGTACTACCGAAAAGACAACAACGCGTGTCGTGACAACAAAGGCACCCTCAACTACTGCCCAGCCAACAACCACAGAGGAAGTTGTCACAACAGTAGTAACCACTACTCCTGAGTCAACTACCCAAGAGACTACTACAGTGCAGTCTACAACTGGTACGTTAAGCCCGGTTCATACTTCATGCGAATACGAATGCGAAGCGAATTTATGACGTCAACGCCAAATATTCGCGCTGCGAATTCGCAAAAGTTGAACACATTTCAACTTGTGCGAATTTTTGCTGCGAATGTTTTATGACGCCAAATTCGCTTCGCATTCGCATGAAGTATGTACCGGGCTTTATACGAGTGTAAATCTTCCGAATTGCAGACACGGTGTGGGTAATTTTAAACAGAAATCAGGGCAGAAATTTTCTGTATACCTACCCATCTTTTGTTATCCGTTAAAGATATGGTGTGATAAAAAGTAGTCAACCTAACCTCATAGAAGTTGTCCTCGCTGTGCCGTTTCATAGCTGCACCGTATAATGCGTGTATGATTCCTAGCTGCGCTATTTTGGGTTTGTGATTTCTGACCAGCGCCCCCTCAACAAAGATATTGACAAAATTGGAAGACCGCCAACAATGAGGAAAGATAGCTTAGCAAGTGTAGATCCCGTGCGGTGTTGGGGATGTCGCAGGTCCAATTGGAGATGCAATGGGAGCAGAAATACCGCTCCTTTTTGCTAGTTCTGAGCATGCGCACGACTGGTGAACAAAAACGGAAAAGGACCGATATATCTGCTGCCCCCAGCATCTCAAAAGTCCCCCATTCCCGCACTCGTCATTTCTTTGGAAATGGATTACACGCTCAAAAGAAATGCCAGCTTCCATGTCCCGCAAGTAACTTAAAGGTAGTGTACACGATTGGTAATCCTCCAATTGTTTTTTAATGAATTATTACGAAATACATTACTAGACTGTAAGTTAATAGTAGTCTCAATCATCCTGTGAAATGATGGCACCAGGTGTGCTGTCGTTGTCAAGAAAAGTGGAAATATATATCGTTTTCCAACGATTTCCAGCAGGAAATCGTTGGGAAAACTGCCCGGTAGCCGTTAGTCAAGGCGCGTGTGGCTACCCGGACGAGTAGCGCGCCCCAGACATGATGGCGCCATGGCATATCTGGGGCGCGTCAAGCGCCCAGATAGCCACGCGCGCCTTGACTAAAGGCTATAATCCGCCCGACGGTTAAATACGAGGGCCATTTTTCTCCTTTTTTTTCGCCATCCAACAACGCAAAACTTTGAACAGGTCAGTGGAACGATATTTCCTATAAAATACTAACCCCCAAATCCGCCCATTTCTGAAAATTGCAACAATGACCAACCATGTACACTGCCTCTAAATCTGGTACGCGTGGCACCTTAGATCACGCAGATGGGGCAGATCGCTTATTACAATCATCTTAAATGCCTTAAATACCAGATTTGACTTAATGTTACTCATGGAATATGTAAATAGTTTTAGGAGCGCACTACGTATTCAGGTTCCCTAGTAATTTTTGAATCACTTAGTTTAAGATTATAACAGAAAACTTATCACATACATCACTTCTCTGAAATTGGTATTTGCAAATTTGCCTCCCCATTGACAGAAGCACCCTCTACAACGGTTGTAACAACACGAGCCGCTACAACAGTGCCGTCTACCACGGAAGAACCAACAACGACTGAACAGGCCACAACTACTGTCGTTTACACGACTACACCCGAGGCAACAACCACTGAGGAGTCAACTACTGTGCTGATAACGACAAAGGCCACAACAACTAGTATGTATCTCAATATACACGCTGCTATAAACGGATGTGAAGTCTTATAGGGTGTGAATTCTAAATTAAGAGCAACAAGAAGTCTTTTAAAAACAATAAGAAGTCGTGATCAAAATTGTTGAAAGATTTTGATCACAAGATTACATATCCCCCTGTCCCTCGTTAAATGTTGAGCGCTGTGAATTTTGGAAAAGGTTTTCCCCGGCCACAGTCGTGCACAAACTGTTCGTAAACTCACACATCGGCATTTTACAGGATAATGGGTGGGGGGGTGG
The DNA here is from genome assembly GCA_037893225.1 of Hippasteria phrygiana. Taxonomy (NCBI): domain Eukaryota; kingdom Metazoa; phylum Echinodermata; class Asteroidea; order Valvatida; family Goniasteridae; genus Hippasteria; species Hippasteria phrygiana. The sequence continues at coordinate 65,159 of JAZGUH010001089.1, read as the reverse complement.
TGGGGGAGTGTGGGGGGGGGGGTGGCAACTACAAATTTTGCTCGAGATTGTAGGTGTTTCGATTGGCTCTGTGAATAATTATATATCGGTACTATTCTTTAATAGAAGTAGATTGACTGAACTTGATCTTTGGTTGATCGTCTAAACATTCATTGTCACTGCTTTCTTTCTGAATTACAATTAGAACCAGAAACAACCACCGAGGCTTCAACAACTCGTATTTCAACTACTAAGCCACCTCCGACAACTACGGAGCTTTCCACTACGGAGGCATCCACAACTGCCCCAACAACCACCGAGGAAGTCATTACAACAGTTCTAACCACAACACCAGAGGTGACCACATCACAGATAACCACCGTTGAGTCTACAACAGGTACGGCAACAAGTAACAAAGCAGTTACCTATCAGGAATAGCAATTGATAGAAAATTAAGGGGTGATTAAGGTTAGTCTACAATTTACCGAAATCCGAGTTCACTGATAGAAGTAAACCACTGACACTGCAACAAATCACTAAAGTCACAAGTAAATCCATTATTGCAGGTAATTCCTTTTCCAATAAATTTGCAGTCGGTAAGTCTACCAAATACCAACTTTATAATGAAACAAATCTGATTTAGAAACATAGTTGTGTTTGTCAACAAATGTCCTTTCAATATTATTTTCCTGTTAATACCAGTGCCAACTACTGAAGCAACCACAACAGTTGTGACTACTGTCGTAACAACAACTGTGCCATCAACCACTGCTGCACCGTCAACAACCGAGGAGGTAACTACGACTGCCGTCATCAGCACCACTTCAGAGGCATCGACTACTGAGGAGACCACGACCCTAAGGAGAACCACAGAAGCAGCGACGACAGGTGGGGCTGCGTACTTAACAGTTTTAGTGGGAACTAAGAGGTTCTTCATTTAAAGTTAGTTTATTCCATTCAGTTATTCTTTCATTGTCTCTGCTCATGCAAAAGAAACAGGCCAAATCGTTGCTTTGTATGAAACGAAACCATGTTTGATTCTATTACAATAAGCTCATGATAATGTTGTTTTGGTAATATCAGAAGCCCCGCCCAGTACTACCGAAAAGACAACAACGCGTGTCGTGACAACAAAGGCACCCTCAACTACTGCCCAGCCAACAACCACAGAGGAAGTTGTCACAACAGTAGTAACCACTACTCCTGAGTCAACTACCCAAGAGACTACTACAGTGCAGTCTACAACTGGTACGTTAAGCCCGGTTCATACTTCATGCGAATACGAATGCGAAGCGAATTTATGACGTCAACGCCAAATATTCGCGCTGCGAATTCGCAAAAGTTGAACACATTTCAACTTGTGCGAATTTTTGCTGCGAATGTTTTATGACGCCAAATTCGCTTCGCATTCGCATGAAGTATGTACCGGGCTTTATACGAGTGTAAATCTTCCGAATTGCAGACACGGTGTGGGTAATTTTAAACAGAAATCAGGGCAGAAATTTTCTGTATACCTACCCATCTTTTGTTATCCGTTAAAGATATGGTGTGATAAAAAGTAGTCAACCTAACCTCATAGAAGTTGTCCTCGCTGTGCCGTTTCATAGCTGCACCGTATAATGCGTGTATGATTCCTAGCTGCGCTATTTTGGGTTTGTGATTTCTGACCAGCGCCCCCTCAACAAAGATATTGACAAAATTGGAAGACCGCCAACAATGAGGAAAGATAGCTTAGCAAGTGTAGATCCCGTGCGGTGTTGGGGATGTCGCAGGTCCAATTGGAGATGCAATGGGAGCAGAAATACCGCTCCTTTTTGCTAGTTCTGAGCATGCGCACGACTGGTGAACAAAAACGGAAAAGGACCGATATATCTGCTGCCCCCAGCATCTCAAAAGTCCCCCATTCCCGCACTCGTCATTTCTTTGGAAATGGATTACACGCTCAAAAGAAATGCCAGCTTCCATGTCCCGCAAGTAACTTAAAGGTAGTGTACACGATTGGTAATCCTCCAATTGTTTTTTAATGAATTATTACGAAATACATTACTAGACTGTAAGTTAATAGTAGTCTCAATCATCCTGTGAAATGATGGCACCAGGTGTGCTGTCGTTGTCAAGAAAAGTGGAAATATATATCGTTTTCCAACGATTTCCAGCAGGAAATCGTTGGGAAAACTGCCCGGTAGCCGTTAGTCAAGGCGCGTGTGGCTACCCGGACGAGTAGCGCGCCCCAGACATGATGGCGCCATGGCATATCTGGGGCGCGTCAAGCGCCCAGATAGCCACGCGCGCCTTGACTAAAGGCTATAATCCGCCCGACGGTTAAATACGAGGGCCATTTTTCTCCTTTTTTTTCGCCATCCAACAACGCAAAACTTTGAACAGGTCAGTGGAACGATATTTCCTATAAAATACTAACCCCCAAATCCGCCCATTTCTGAAAATTGCAACAATGACCAACCATGTACACTGCCTCTAAATCTGGTACGCGTGGCACCTTAGATCACGCAGATGGGGCAGATCGCTTATTACAATCATCTTAAATGCCTTAAATACCAGATTTGACTTAATGTTACTCATGGAATATGTAAATAGTTTTAGGAGCGCACTACGTATTCAGGTTCCCTAGTAATTTTTGAATCACTTAGTTTAAGATTATAACAGAAAACTTATCACATACATCACTTCTCTGAAATTGGTATTTGCAAATTTGCCTCCCCATTGACAGAAGCACCCTCTACAACGGTTGTAACAACACGAGCCGCTACAACAGTGCCGTCTACCACGGAAGAACCAACAACGACTGAACAGGCCACAACTACTGTCGTTTACACGACTACACCCGAGGCAACAACCACTGAGGAGTCAACTACTGTGCTGATAACGACAAAGGCCACAACAACTAGTATGTATCTCAATATACACGCTGCTATAAACGGATGTGAAGTCTTATAGGGTGTGAATTCTAAATTAAGAGCAACAAGAAGTCTTTTAAAAACAATAAGAAGTCGTGATCAAAATTGTTGAAAGATTTTGATCACAAGATTACATATCCCCCTGTCCCTCGTTAAATGTTGAGCGCTGTGAATTTTGGAAAAGGTTTTCCCCGGCCACAGTCGTGCACAAACTGTTCGTAAACTCACACATCGGCATTTTACAGGATAATGGGTGGGGGGGTGGGGGGGGGGGAGTGTGGGGGGGGGGGTGGCAACTACAAATTTTGCTCGAGATTGTAGGTGTTTCGATTGGCTCTGTGAATAATTATATATCGGTACTATTCTTTAATAGAAGTAGATTGACTGAACTTGATCTTTGGTTGATCGTCTAAACATTCATTGTCACTGCTTTCTTTCTGAATTACAATTAGAACCAGAAACAACCACCGAGGCTTCAACAACTCGTATTTCAACTACTAAGCCACCTCCGACAACTACGGAGCTTTCCACTACGGAGGCATCCACAACTGCCCCAACAACCACCGAGGAAGTCATTACAACAGTTCTAACCACAACACCAGAGGTGACCACATCACAGATAACCACCGTTGAGTCTACAACAGGTACGGCAACAAGTAACAAAGCAGTTACCTATCAGGAATAGCAATTGATAGAAAATTAAGGGGTGATTAAGGTTAGTCTACAATTTACCGAAATCCGAGTTCACTGATAGAAGTAAACCACTGACACTGCAACAAATCACTAAAGTCACAAGTAAATCCATTATTGCAGGTAATTCCTTTTCCAATAAATTTGCAGTCGGTAAGTCTACCAAATACCAACTTTATAATGAAACAAATCTGATTTAGAAACATAGTTGTGTTTGTCAACAAATGTCCTTTCAATATTATTTTCCTGTTAATACCAGTGCCAACTACTGAAGCAACCACAACAGTTGTGACTACTGTCGTAACAACAACTGTGCCATCAACCACTGCTGCACCGTCAACAACCGAGGAGGTAACTACGACTGCCGTCATCAGCACCACTTCAGAGGCATCGACTACTGAGGAGACCACGACCCTAAGGAGAACCACAGAAGCAGCGACGACAGGTGGGGCTGCGTACTTAACAGTTTTAGTGGGAACTAAGAGGTTCTTCATTTAAAGTTAGTTTATTCCATTCAGTTATTCTTTCATTGTCTCTGCTCATGCAAAAGAAACAGGCCAAATCGTTGCTTTGTATGAAACGAAACCATGTTTGATTCTATTACAATAAGCTCATGATAATGTTGTTTTGGTAATATCAGAAGCCCCGCCCAGTACTACCGAAAAGACAACAACGCGTGTCGTGACAACAAAGGCACCCTCAACTACTGCCCAGCCAACAACCACAGAGGAAGTTGTCACAACAGTAGTAACCACTACTCCTGAGTCAACTACCCAAGAGACTACTACAGTGCAGTCTACAACTGGTACGTTAAGCCCGGTTCATACTTCATGCGAATACGAATGCGAAGCGAATTTATGACGTCAACGCCAAATATTCGCGCTGCGAATTCGCAAAAGTTGAACACATTTCAACTTGTGCGAATTTTTGCTGCGAATGTTTTATGACGCCAAATTCGCTTCGCATTCGCATGAAGTATGTACCGGGCTTTATACGAGTGTAAATCTTCCGAATTGCAGACACGGTGTGGGTAATTTTAAACAGAAATCAGGGCAGAAATTTTCTGTATACCTACCCATCTTTTGTTATCCGTTAAAGATATGGTGTGATAAAAAGTAGTCAACCTAACCTCATAGAAGTTGTCCTCGCTGTGCCGTTTCATAGCTGCACCGTATAATGCGTGTATGATTCCTAGCTGCGCTATTTTGGGTTTGTGATTTCTGACCAGCGCCCCCTCAACAAAGATATTGACAAAATTGGAAGACCGCCAACAATGAGGAAAGATAGCTTAGCAAGTGTAGATCCCGTGCGGTGTTGGGGATGTCGCAGGTCCAATTGGAGATGCAATGGGAGCAGAAATACCGCTCCTTTTTGCTAGTTCTGAGCATGCGCACGACTGGTGAACAAAAACGGAAAAGGACCGATATATCTGCTGCCCCCAGCATCTCAAAAGTCCCCCATTCCCGCACTCGTCATTTCTTTGGAAATGGATTACACGCTCAAAAGAAATGCCAGCTTCCATGTCCCGCAAGTAACTTAAAGGTAGTGTACACGATTGGTAATCCTCCAATTGTTTTTTAATGAATTATTACGAAATACATTACTAGACTGTAAGTTAATAGTAGTCTCAATCATCCTGTGAAATGATGGCACCAGGTGTGCTGTCGTTGTCAAGAAAAGTGGAAATATATATCGTTTTCCAACGATTTCCAGCAGGAAATCGTTGGGAAAACTGCCCGGTAGCCGTTAGTCAAGGCGCGTGTGGCTACCCGGACGAGTAGCGCGCCCCAGACATGATGGCGCCATGGCATATCTGGGGCGCGTCAAGCGCCCAGATAGCCACGCGCGCCTTGACTAAAGGCTATAATCCGCCCGACGGTTAAATACGAGGGCCATTTTTCTCCTTTTTTTTCGCCATCCAACAACGCAAAACTTTGAACAGGTCAGTGGAACGATATTTCCTATAAAATACTAACCCCCAAATCCGCCCATTTCTGAAAATTGCAACAATGACCAACCATGTACACTGCCTCTAAATCTGGTACGCGTGGCACCTTAGATCACGCAGATGGGGCAGATCGCTTATTACAATCATCTTAAATGCCTTAAATACCAGATTTGACTTAATGTTACTCATGGAATATGTAAATAGTTTTAGGAGCGCACTACGTATTCAGGTTCCCTAGTAATTTTTGAATCACTTAGTTTCAGATTATAACAGAAAACTTATCACATACATCACTTCTCTGAAATTGGTATTTGCAAATTTGCCTCCCCATTGACAGAAGCACCCTCTACAACGGTTGTAACAACACGAGCCGCTACAACAGTGCCGTCTACCACGGAAGAATCAACAACGACTGAACAGGCCACAACTACTGTCGTTTACACGACTACACCCGAGGCAACAACCACTGAGGAGTCAACTACTGTGCTGATAACGACAAAGGCCACAACAACTAGTATGTATCTCAATATACACGCTGCTATAAACGGATGTGAAGTCTTATAGGGTGTGAATTCTAAATTAAGAGCAACAAGAAGTCTTTTAAAAACAATAAGAAGTCGTGATCAAAATTGTTGAAAGATTTTGATCACAAGATTACATATCCCCCTGTCCCTCGTTAAATGTTGAGCGCTGTGAATTTTGGAAAAGGTTTTCCCCGGCCACAGTCGTGCACAAACTGTTCGTAAACTCACACATCGGCATTTTACAGGATAATGGGTGGGGGGGTGGGGGGGAGTGTGGGGGGGGGGGGGGGTGGCAACTACAAATTTTGCTCGAGATTGTAGGTGTTTCGATTGGCTCTGTGAATAATTATATATCGGTACTATTCTTTAATAGAAGTAGATTGACTGAACTTGATCTTTGGTTGATCGTCTAAACATTCATTGTCACTGCTTTCTTTCTGAATTACAATTAGAACCAGAAACAACCACCGAGGCTTCAACAACTCGTATTTCAACTACTAAGCCACCTCCGACAACTACGGAGCTTTCCACTACGGAGGCATCCACAACTGCCCCAACAACCACCGAGGAAGTCATTACAACAGTTCTAACCACAACACCAGAGGTGACCACATCACAGATAACCACCGTTGAGTCTACAACAGGTACGGCAACAAGTAACAAAGCAGTTACCTATCAGGAATAGCAATTGATAGAAAATTAAGGGGTGATTAAGGTTAGTCTACAATTTACCGAAATCCGAGTTCACTGATAGAAGTAAACCACTGACACTGCAACAAATCACTAAAGTCACAAGTAAATCCATTATTGCAGGTAATTCCTTTTCCAATAAATTTGCAGTCGGTAAGTCTACCAAATACCAACTTTATAATGAAACAAATCTGATTTAGAAACATAGTTGTGTTTGTCAACAAATGTCCTTTCAATATTATTTTCCTGTTAATACCAGTGCCAACTACTGAAGCAACCACAACAGTTGTGACTACTGTCGTAACAACAACTGTGCCATCAACCACTGCTGCACCGTCAACAACCGAGGAGGTAACTACGACTGCCGTCATCAGCACCACTTCAGAGGCATCGACTACTGAGGAGACCACGACCCTAAGGAGAACCACAGAAGCAGCGACGACAGGTGGGGCTGCGTACTTAACAGTTTTAGTGGGAACTAAGAGGTTCTTCATTTAAAGTTAGTTTATTCCATTCAGTTATTCTTTCATTGTCTCTGCTCATGCAAAAGAAACAGGCCAAATCGTTGCTTTGTATGAAACGAAACCATGTTTGATTCTATTACAATAAGCTCATGATAATGTTGTTTTGGTAATATCAGAAGCCCCGCCCAGTACTACCGAAAAGACAACAACGCGTGTCGTGACAACAAAGGCACCCTCAACTACTGCCCAGCCAACAACCACAGAGGAAGTTGTCACAACAGTAGTAACCACTACTCCTGAGTCAACTACCCAAGAGACTACTACAGTGCAGTCTACAACTGGTACGTTAAGCCCGGTTCATGCGAATACGAATGCGAAGCGAATTTATGACGTCAACGCCAAATATTCGCGCTGCAAATTCGCAAAAGTTGAACACTTTTCAACTTGTGCCAATTTTTGCTGCGAATGTTTTATGACGCCAAATTCGCTTCGCATTCGCATTCGCATGAAGTATGTACCGGGCTTTATACGAGTGTAAATCTTCCGAATTGCAGACACGGTTTGGTTAATTTAATTAAAAATAACAGAAATCAGGGCAGAAATTGTGCTTGCCCTCATCTAAGCTTTGGATATGGAAATACATATACATAATGATGTTTCCTTTTATTCCTTCTGTCATCATCTCCACAATTAAAAGTTGCAATTGGCACCCGTAGGGGGGGGGGGGGGGAATGGTTAAAAGCAAGAATATTATTCGCAGATAGCGGTATGTAAAAGGTATTGTTATTAAGAATTAGATACGTAAACTTAGTGGCATTCAAAGGTTGTATAAGGAACGCTCTTTTTAGTTTGTTGATTCTTTAGTTTGGTAATTAAGCAAGACATGCGCAAATCTTTGAAATATTGAAAACAAAACTCAAAGTGGTGAATTTAGAATTTTACACATAATGTAGTTGGAGTTGCATTCCAAACTCATCCGGTTCGGTAGCACTCGGTCATGCGTAGTCATGTGTCTACAGTATTAGTGTGTTAAATGAACACACGTATGTTGAGGTGTATAATTACAGATAATTACAGATAATTTATAAGGCGCACAGTATCTGGTGAACCATTCAAAGGCGCCGGTAACTTGTAAATCACTGTCTTTCAAATGAGAGATTGAAGAGATGAGTCTTAAGATCGCGTTTGAATGATGACAGATCAGTTGTATCTCTTAACTCGTTTGGCAAGGAGTTCCAGAGACGCGGTGCACAGCTCGAAAAGGCCCGGTCCCCGTAGCTTGCCAGGCGAGTTATGGGAACAGAGAGTATCTGTGATGAAGAAGATCTGAGGCCTGGTCGCAGGTTGCGGAGTTGTAACATGTCTCGTATGTAAGATGGAGATAATCCGCGAAGGGCTTTGAATGTAAGGAGCAGGATTTTGAATTGTATTCGGTATTGAACAGGAAGCCAATGCAGATTGAATAATATAGGTGTTATATGCTCGGATGATCTTGTTCTGGTGAGTAAGCGGGCAGACGCATTTTGGACTTTCTGAAGGCGTTTTAATGATTGTTGAGGTAGTCCTGTAAGTAAACTGTTGCAGAAGTCTAGTCTTGATGAGATGAATGCGTGGATGAGTTGTTCAGCTGTATGAAGTGAAAGTGATGCTCTGATTGCTGCTATGCTGCTATGCTGTATTGCGGGTGTATCAGTTTAGTTTATTCACAGGCTGGTATGCTGCAGTCGCACAGTATAAGCCGTTGCCTTGATCGGATATGTTGTGGCTACGGCTTCGAATTTGGCCATTGACAGGCTACGGTGAAGAGCCGTAGCCATTGATAATAATGTCTGTGAGATAGTCTTACATCGGGCTGCTACTAGACGTGTTGCCAAATTACTGTACAAACGCTATGACAATACGAACCATTCAAATTATCTCTTCCGGGGTTTTCTGTCAGATGTACCCCAGAAATATATGTGCACAAGAAGTTTCCCAAGACACACATCATAAAACCAGGCCTGCAAAGTTTTTTTAAAGTAATATTTATTGATTTCTTTGTAACATTGTCAGGTAAAGTCGGAAGTAGATAGTATCGATTCTTGACATATTTCTATAGCATTGGTATCGATATGATTAAAAGCTATTGAATAATGCACTATTCAAAAATCACCGGGATCGCTGGTTCAGTTAATCAAATGCTGCTACAGAATCGAAGCACAACCTACACCGGGTTTGAACTCGTGAATCTGACCTAAAAAAAATATTGCACACTAATAATCACCAGGACGTTTTCAAGTTGGTCGTTGGCTTCACTTCCATGGGATTCGCATTCTTGTAAAAACCCCGCTTCCAAAGAATCTCATGAAAAGTATGACGGCAACAGAGGAAATCAACGAATTTCACTGCTTGTAAAATGCTAAAATGCAATTCAATTACGCAACACCATTATGCCTATTCAAACGCAAATAAGCACCTCATTGCTTAAGAAAAGAAACTGATCTGACGTCACTTGTACAGCACAAAGGGAAAACTGTAGATCTGCACAATGACCAAAACTAAGTTGGCAGAGGAAACATACGTGAACACCGTTTATGAATTTAAAGTGACTTCTGCGAAATTACTATTTGTTACTTTGAGTGATATGTCCACTTTGAAAGGGCTCAAATGAAGGCTAGTCTCTCCCATCGCAGAAACTTGCGAAGGAAACGCAAATGAGGATTGTTAGTAGCTTACCATGGTAAGCTACCAACAGACATCTGCGTTTCCTTCGCAAGTTTCTTGGTACGTGCGCACGCGTCGTGCATGCGGAAGGGTTGACCCCGTGTCACAGGCAATGCAAAAGTGTGTCAACTAAGAACTCAAGTTCAAGTTTCAAGTTTATTCACACACATATTCCAATGTTGACAACAAAAAGTCATAATACAAATAACTACACAATATTAATGCAAAGAATTCAATAAAATGAAAATTAAATTAAGAACATGTCAACATTGAGGAAAAAGAAGAAGCCGAGGCTTTAATTTCTTTCCCTGCCCCCTACCCCTAAGCCCTTACCCCAACGTCGTACAAACAACGGACAACACAAAAAAAAAAAAAACACTACAATAAACAGTTGGACGTGCAGGAGATCAGACCAAAATTACATATATTAAATAGAATCATTGAGCAAATTCAATTTGAGTTTTTCCTAAAGGTTTTAAGAGAAGAAGACTGCTTGACATCATCAGCTAGACTATTCCAAAATTTGATTCCACGTTGTTGGGGACTATTTTTAAATAGAGAAGTACGATTAAAATGTTGATACAAATGTTTCCGGGATGTACTTCTGGTTACATGACAATGGACATCTGAAGTTGAAGTAAAAAGTTGATTAAAGCAATGGGGTAATAAATTATTCATTTGTTTAAACATAAATATGCCAAGATTAAGATAATAAATATTGGTTAACTTAAGTAAATTCAAATTGGCAAATAAAGGAGTTGTATGATCCAGATAACCTGCTTTAGAAATAATACGTACAGCTCTTTTTTGAAGGAGAAATAATCTATTATGTTGTGAGATAGAGCCACCCCAGACAATAACTGAATAATTTAAATACGGGAGTATAAACGAATTATACAAAGTTAATAAAACATTACTAGGGAGAACCGACTTCAATCGATTCATAATACCAATATTTTTTGAAATCTTAGTTGCCAAAGTATTAATATGGTTAGACCAGCTTAAATGGCTGTCAATGTTAATACCTAAAAAGTTGGTATTAGAAACTTGTTGAAGAATAATGCCATTTAATACCAGGGGGACAGTTTGAGAATATTTACGATTGCCAGCGCTGAAAATTATATAATTTGTTTTTAAGAGATTAACAGATAATTTATTAGATGACAACCAAGCGGAAATTTTAACAAGTTCAGTATTTAAAATATTAATACCAGTATTAATATCATTATGGTCATACAATAAGCTCAAAGAAATTTGCCTTCAAAAGCGCCCTTGTATAATGCTGGGGTACCAGCGATGATCATCATAAAATGATGGTTTGTTGAATTACAGTGGCGGAAACCGCCAGAGCTTCTACAGCTGGCTATAACAATTTGTATTTTGCGTTGTATACCGTAGTTTACTGATATACGCGTAGCTATTTTCTGTTATTGATTATGTTATGTTGGGTCTTGTTACTGTTCTGTCTTCTGACAATTGTTGATTAAACTGTTTTCCCTTATTTTCTTTCCTTTTCATTTGCCTGGTTGTCTGATCGAAACATTTTCGCTTGTCTTCGCTACAGCTCCGTTTAAAGAAATAGTTTGCATATTACCTGTTTGCCAATATATTTGAACTATTTCGGTTATCACTTCTACCTCTTTTATGTTCATTCCAATGCAGTGGTTCATTTCAATTATTAATTCTACTATAGGAGTAGATGTTTCATTTAATGCTGTTGAACTGAGAACTCAGCTAATACTTAAAACTCTTGAAGCATTGAGAAACTGGGCGAAACACTAAATTCTGCTCCTTGGTCCTGAAAACGTTTAAGGGCTACTAAGCAATGTTAAATGTTATTTTCACGTTTGATGGCATGTCATGTAAATGATATATCAAAAAGCAGCATTTGTTTTTAAGAATCGTCATTTTTAACAATCCTCGTCTCAGTTATAAATTAAATAGAAGGCTTCTTAATACGATCGTGAATGATTTGGCTGTTGAAAAGGTATCTTTGTATTGATTTTTGACAGAATATGTTTGTGACCATCGCTGTGTCTGTGCTCTGGACTGCTACACATGTCGTGTATTTTGCGTTGTAGTTTACTGATATACGTGTAGTTATTTAGTGTTATTGATGATGTTGAGTTGGGTCTTGTTACTGTTCTGTCTTCTGACAATTGTCGATTGATCATTTTTCCCTTATTTTCTTTCTTTTTCATTTGCCTGCATGGTTGTCCTATCGAAAATGTATCGCTTGCCTTCCTGGAACACACCCATGTGTGTAATGCTTATGCCCTGTCCAACTACAACAGCACAGACAACAGCACAGACGACAACGGAATGCTTGGTAAGGTTTTTTAAAAAATTCTCATCATGGCTTGAAATTGTATTTGCATAATACCCAAAGCAACCGGTTCACAAGTTATAACGGAACGGACATTACAAGAACAAACGACTCGAGTGTGGCTCCACTTTTGGATGAAACATTTGGTGTTGAATGTTTAAGTAAGATTTGAGGGCTCGCTTGGCGGAGATACTAATGAATGAAAGGTTTGCGGAAACACCATGTGGAAATATTTCTCAAATGAGGTAATGGTTCTGAAAAGAACCAGAGGTATAAACTCGACGTTCCGGTCAGTATGCTCTGACCGTCTTCATTCTCCTGAAGACGGTCAGAGCATACTGACCGGAACGTCGAGCTTATACCTCTGTTTCTTTTCAGAACCATTACCCCATTTGAGAAATATTTCCACACAAAAACTACGGACGCGTGATATTTCTAGGTCACAGTACCGTAATTTTTCGTCCAAAGTTGGAAAACGCGTTAGTTTTACAGTGTGATTTTTAGAATGGTTTTCTGGATGACGGCTGTGGTCGTAGGCACATTTTACACGAAGTTTATTTGTTAAAAATCGGGCGTATCCCATTCTCTCGCAATGCAATTTTTTTCCCAACCGTGGATGAAAAACTGCCATGATTGCTAGAGGCGGTGTGCACATGGTGCACATTTACTATATTCCCACCGTATGAAAAACAAAATACTCTTTTGTTAACAAATCAGAATCATGTTTAGAGTAAAGGAAATACGCTAGACATTTCTTTACATATTCTTTTCAACTTTACAAATATCAAACAAGAAAGATATACTAATTGTTTCCTCAGAAAACACCTAGCATTGTGTGTGACATGTGCAAGTGCGAGGAAACCTTCTATGGAGGCAGTAACACCCTTCAAGTGAAAGCTAATTGGACATGTGAACGACTTCAGGAATGTCCGCCATCGCAGGGTAAATACCTATATAGCTATTTGTTTAATATATAAGGACCCGGCGAAAGGTTTTGAAAAGGGAGGGTTGGGAATCACCAAGTGACGGCACTCCGTAATTAAATATACGTCCAAACGAAATGCATGCATAGGAAACAAACACGAAATGAATTGGGCATTGTTTTTTCCCTGGAGTTTATTACATTGATAGACAAGTTGACCTTTTCGGAGGGAGTCCCGTGTGTTGTTTTACTTAATTGAACCAAGATACACAATGTCTTTGGACGCAGGCTCTATCCAATCTATATGCAGGCTATATAATCAATGCCCAGCATCTGCTGCAATCCAACATCAAAGAAACAGTATATCAGCCCGATTACTTTTGTGTATCAAGATATTGACTTTTTCAATCTGAAACTAAACCTTGTTTGTTTTTGTTGTGATGTTTGTTAATTTTTTATTGTAAACCTATATATATTTTGCACGCACTTATTTATTTTACAGGCCTTGCAAACACAATAACCGCAGCCCAGGAATCCGCTACAACCGAAGGTTCCAGCACTACCGAAGGTCCTCCATTCACAGGTATAGACGTAGTTCATTGATGTAAAGCACTTCGGAAACTGTAAACATACTAAGACGAACACTAGACCGCAAATATATTGAAAAGTATCCCGCTAGACGGTTTCACCAACCCCTGCTTTTGTTGTTATCCGCAATGGAAAAATACAAGACCCCAAAAGGGTTCAACTCTCAACGTAAAAGCAAAAACATAATTGGAAGGGGAACGGAGGGTCTCATCCGCCCCTGTATATCGGCATTCTTTTCCATATGAGGACGGATAGGAAAATGAATTTCGTTTGTTTTCTCCAGAAAAGGAACAGAAAAAGAAACATGATACGTAAAACCGCGAGCATTCCCCTGCCTCCGATTTTATATGTGGAATGTTCACAAAATGAAAACAACAAATAGCAAGACATGTGATTTGTTATTCGATATATTTTGAAACAATACCAAACTATACTAGCGTTTGGAATCACAAAGACTTTTCGAGATTGATAGGCCCGTGCTACGTCCAGGAACGTCTTTGACATCCTCAAGTATAACTAAACCAACAAATAATAGGAAACGTATATTAAAGGTCTTGAAAACATGGTTCTTTCAAATAATAATATTGATTCAGATGTTTCGTAAGAAAAGATGAAAAAGTTGTCATGCAGCACTCCGTTTTATCCCACTCACTCGATTGAGCACGTTTGTATTCCTGGCTTTATATGCTTCCCCTTTGCCACCATTTGGTTAGTAGACTATGATTTAGAATTATGATTTCAAAATTTCCAATACCATGGCAAAACAATTGTTACAAAAATAAATAGAATTCAGTCAGGCTCCCCCACTTTCCAACAGGGATTTACAGCACTGGGATTGACTGAGGAAACTGTTGAGTGATGTCACAATGAGGCCCTCTCCTGGCCTTCTTCTTCTTCTTCTTCTTCTTCTTATTATTATTATTATTATTTGTAATTATTAAAAATTATAATGACAAAAGTACCATTAAGGAGACACTTTGTCGTCATTTTTTATACCTCAGGGAGACAAGTGGAATTAGGGAGACATTTCAGTGTCTCCCAAGTACCCAGCCCCCCTAAGGAGTGAGAATTTTACTGTCGAAAGTGAGTTATATCGATAGAGGATGGTCCAAACGAAAATGTACAAAAATTCGTTGTGGTAGGACAGGGGATATTTGGGTTAGGTTACATTAAAGTTAAAACAAATTTGTGCACGCGTCTATGGCAAGGTCTCCCAAATGACCCATCGTCGGTAATTATTAATTATATTATTATTATTATTAATTCTTTCTGGTAATGAAACCAAGGATTCCTCAAAAGCGCCCCAGGCACTGTAGCTCGAAAGCCTGAAGAAACCTGTGGAGAGAAAACAAAGAGAAGAAGTTACAGTTTTAGAGGTTGGAGGAAAACCCCAGAAGAATATTCTGGGGGAAAACCCACGGAATCAGGTAGGGAGTGAAAACCCAATCCACATGTGGACTAGGGCAGGAATCGAACCCAGGCCACGGCGGTGAAAGGCAAGGACAGTAACCACTGAGAAAGATCCGCGAAAGCTTGTCCTTATACACAAACATTGCCAATCTGCGCTCTTCCTGGGTTTGAAAGCGAGGCTCAGTGCTAAGTAAACAACCCATAGTGTTCATTCGTGTGAATAAACTCTTTTGAATTTTGAAAAAGCTGCAGAGCGAGTCGTCCAATAGAGTCTAATAGTTAAAGATCATCGCAATCAATAATGAAAATGGAAAATGTTTGTCCTAATGAACCGGCACCCCTTGACCGTCCTGACACTGCGCTACTCTGCCATTTGCCGTAATTTATGCATACATGAATGGATTTGAGAGCCTGGCTTTCAACCCGTATACGTGTATAGGGGCGTAGATTGGGCTTATGTGATATTCGTCTATTTTCAACTAGATTGTCACAAAAACTGCTACGTGGAGCAACCCATATCCTGTGAACAACAGAGGAGGCTACGCTCAGGTGATACAGTCAGCGCTCCATTTACAACAGATCCATTCTGTTTACCTATTTGGGCCCAGTTTTCGAATTACCCGCTACCGTGTGAGTGCAGGCCAGGATATTTGCAGGATAACGACGACTTCAGCGACAAGTCAATAGTGAATCACCTTGGGAACTCCTGGAAAACACACATGTGTGTAAAACTCATGCCCTGTGAGACACCGCAGCCTATCTGTAAGGTAAGGTTTGTTTAGATGTTTTACCTAGACATTTTATTCACCATCTACAATAAACTAAGCACTAATTTAGAGCGAAACGAGCGAAGTAACGGCGTCATTTCAAAAGTAAATTGGACCATTGCCTTTAATAATTAAAAAGATTACGTACTTTTTACAATCAGTAATTTTTTCACTGAATTAAAGTCACTGGACATTGAGTATTTTCTAAAATAATCGCGGAATCACTCACTGTAATACCATGTGTTTAACTTCTGAACACAAAATTGAACGCAAATCTGTCACACTTTATAAACATATTGACACGTTTATGAATAAACAATGAACACATGTTTAAATTGAAACCCAATTAAACATTATGTTTAAATCTACGCCTATAAACACATTGTATTTATGAAAACACCCAAATGTTCAATAGTGTTTAGATTATAAACGCGTCATGTGTTCATCGGTTTTACAGTTTACTCTATGCCTCACAAAATTGCGATATAGCGCCCTTCTTGGCTCATCGGTGTCATGCCAATGTCGCCATATATTTAGCGCTAGGTTTCAGACATATTTCCAATTACCTCATTCTTCGATAAATTTAAAAATAATAATGGTAAAATACAGTTACTCGACTTTAACTATGGAAGATTACATTTTCGCTTGCTCTGAATCACTACCGCGCTTCAGTTATTCTAACCGACTATAATTCAAAGCCCGCCAAGCTCAACCATGACATCTCCCCTTGACCACACCAGTGCGCGCAGACACGCACACGGAAAATGTCGGATTATGCTTAACGACCCTGGCGCACAGACAATCATTCTCTTTTGGCTCTGCACAGCCTTTTGCCTAAAGGCCAGTTTACACTTCACGCGAATGCGAAAGCGAAGCGAATTTTGTGACGTCAACAATGGTTGGTTCAGTGTGACGTTCGCCGTTACCCAGACGAATTCGCATCGCCCTCGAATTCGCTTGAAGTATGAACCGGCCTTTCGATAATTGAAAACAAATTCCCCGAAATTATCCAAAACATTTGTTACCTCCGGTGGGCTACCAATTTTCACCCTGTAAACAAATTCGCTGCTGCTTATATTTGATTATTTCGCCCCGCCCCGATTACCCTTCCTCAATTCGCCACTGCGTAGTAATTTGCAGATGAATGCAAACAACTGTACGATACCTACAGATTTCGGATTTGACAAAAAAGTCCAGATAATTGTGCAGTTTGGTCACTTACTTACACATTGCTTTGCTTCAAACTAATATCTTATATTAATATCTGACAACCACAACCACAAACTACCATTACCACTACCTCTACCACTAGTAGCTGGGACGGCGGAACACTTTTGAAAGTGGGGGGCCAAAGCAGCGCCGGTGCTGTGTTTTTCTTTATGCGGAACTGCCAAAAGTGGGAGGCCATTGCCCCCAAATTGAAAAAGTGGTGGCCAATGGCCCCCCTGCCCCCCCCCCCCCCCATTTTCCGCCACCAGTGACTATTAGTACTAGTAGTAGTCGTCGCCGACCACAATGACGTCCACGATTTTGAACCTGCGACCATACGGTGGTCGTACCAGGATCAACCAATTCAGATGTCGTGCAATAGATATGTTGCCAGTCTCCCAATTGTGTACATATCTTTATTCAGGACGTCAGTGAGAAAGACATTAGCACATATACTACACAGGAGGGATACTGCTAAGTATGGAGATTGACAACGTACGACGGGTAGCTCATGTTGCTCAGTTGGTATAGCGCCTTTGTGACAATCAGAAAGTTGCAGGATCAATCCCCGCTCTTGTTTTGTTTGTGCAGTCACCCCCAAAAGATAGTACTTGTTTTTACTTCAAATCAATGTAGGTATTCGATAAAGGAATTATTGGCTGATTTCTACTTGCAGCTTGGAGATAGACGGATTGATCAATACTGTGAGACCTGCACTTGTGGAGAGAGTAACAATATTCAGGCGGTGACTCAGACGGTTTGTGAGCGAATTGCATGTCTGTCAACACCAGGTAATGCCTCAATTTTAAAACGTAAATTTGACCATTTCTCGTTAAAAAGTTCATCAATCCCACTTTTAAAATTCGTGGAATCTTCGGAGGGACCTTGAATTTGAATAATTGGATCCACATAATAAAGTAGACAGCTGAGAGCAAGTTCGATTGGGCGACTAGAGTCTACTAGACCTAACCATAGTAAATCTAGATGTCACTCGAACGGTGCGTGGTTTGACTGGCTAGTCTAACTAGATCAACCTAGCCCCGGACCATGGTTTCTCTAGTCAAATTCGCGAGTTACGTCACGGTTTCAAGATGGAGGATTGATAAACTGGGCAAGTTTTGCAAACGTTTACGATAAATTGTTAGTTTTGTCCAATGATAATAACTCTTTGCAATCAGATAATGAATTATTTATTGCACTAAAGTTAAGTAGAATAAATACTAGAAATAAATAATATAAAATAGAAATGACGCGCTAACATTTGCTTCGTTAACAACTAGCAGACAACATTCTTTTGCGGTTTGTTGTTGATACGCGCTAACTAGATTTGACGTAGTCGATCGACTAGACGCGTTCGAGTGAAAAACAGACCTCGCAAATTGACAAAAGGGACTAGGTCAGCAGCACCCGAACTTGCTCCAATGTGTACTCTGTAAGTCGTATGTGTCGGGCAGTTATCCTCGTGTTTGTGGATCCATTTAGGTGATGGACCCGTGATTAAGTCTTGAGTGACGTTTAGTCACGCGCATTACCATCGGATAATGGCTGAACGTCATGAAGGAGGTGGTGGGGGAGGAGGAGGAGGAGGAGGAGGAGGGGGAGGAGGAGGAGGAGGAGGAGGAGGAGGAGGAGGAGGAGGAGGAGGAGGAGGCGGAGGCGGAGGCCGTTCTTGGTGTCATCATGGATCCACCACCCATATAAATCCACAAATCCGGGCAAAACTGCCCACACATACTACTGTTCTGTCTTCTGACAACTGTTGATTGATGAAAGGTGAAATAAAAGTTTGCGGAAACACCATGTGGAAGTATTTCTCAAAAAAGAGAGAATGGTTCTTAAAAGAACCAGAAGTATAACTCGACGTTCCGGTCAGTATGCTCTGACCGTCTTCAGGAGAAAGTCAGAGCATACTGACCGGAATGTCGAGTTATACTTCTGGTTCTTTTAAGAACCATTCGCTCTTTTTTGAGAATTACTTGCACATGGTGTTTCCACAAACCTTTCTTTCATCAGTATCTCCGCCATGCAAAGCCTTAATCTTACTTAATTGTTGAATGAACTGTTTTCCCTTATTTTCTTACTTTTTCATTTGCCTGGTTGTCTGATCGAAAAATTTTCGCTTGCCTTCGCTACAGCTCAGTTTAAAGAAATAGTTTGCATGTTATAATGTTTGCCAATATGCTTGAACTACTTCGGTTATCACTAATGCCTCTTTTATGTTGAGGCTAAAGCATAATTAAGTGGCATTCGAACCGCGTGTAATGAGTCATAGGTTATCAGCTGAAGTTTCGATTTCTTCCCAGCCTTATAAGCAACAAACCTGTCTGTGATTTTTGGCTGTAGAAAGATGTTTGTTGGCTTGGATCTGGTCTCATGTATATGTGTTATTTTGTTTTATTCGATAGTGCCAACGACGCCAACACCCCCAACAGAAGAAACCACAATAGTTCCAACTAATATTACCACAACAGGTAAAAGCAAATTGCTACAACGTTATTTTGTATAGTGACATAAAACCGGGCAACATAAGGTTTCGTTAGCATTTAATCAACTGTTTTTAGTATCTTGTTTAGTGTTTCCAGTTGAACTTTTAAAAAATTTTCTTTCAGTGCTATGCAGTTCTCTCAAAAGAAATTTATGTTCTTGTTCATCTGGATGCATACTGTTGTTTTATCCAGTAAAATGTAAGCTATTCCACGTATGAATAATTGCTAAGATATACCGGTACACGTTTGTAACACAGGAGAAGCTCACTTTCCCGACTTTCCTGAAACAAAATCTTATAGCAGGCCAAAGTGATTTTTCTAATCACTTTTTTTTCTTTAACAGTTCCTGACTGCTTCTTCATCTCGGAACCAAAAGCCGTGATGATTGAGGACTGCATTTCCGCGGAAGAAATCCAATTTACCAACTGCAAGGGCACCTGTGATTCAGACTCCCGCGTGGCTATGCTGCCCAACTCCCACCTGCAGTTCAACTGCGGCTGCTGCAAACCGTCCTTGGTGTATCTGAACTCAGTCAAGATGCTTTGCGAGAACGGGACCAGCTACATCTACCCGTATTACGAGATTAAGACATGCTCCTGTAGCTCCTGCAGTTACGATCCCCTCGAATCACTCGTGGTTGTCACCACTAAGCTGCCCCCGGAAAGTGAACGAATCGAGTATTAGCCTCGCTAACAGTCGTTTTTAACCAAGTCACTTTGTCATGTGTTTGCATTCATGTCTCATTTGGGGTCAGATTGGGGATGTATTGCGACAGTTGACATTTGAAAATGAACGTGTTAACCTCTTTTTTCCATAGCAATATTTTTGCTTCATGAAACAATGTTCAAATTATGGAATTCTAAAAACAAACCCCCAAACACTGGGCTTGTATGTAATATATAGGAAATTATTGTTTAAATCATCTGCGGAAAACAAATCATAGTCGGTGCTAGTGGCACGAACCAATTACTAAACCAGTATGTCTTCCAAGTCGACGGCCTCTTATAATAAAAGATGCAACAACCTCTAGAACTATTAAGATATTAACCGAAAGAATGGTAATACTTATCATCACAGAGTAAAAACAGTTGCTTTGAACAAGGATGTAAAGGTTAAAAATGGAAAGTATACTTTTTGGAAAAGAAAATGGAATATGAATTTGACAGCGGCTTTGAGAAATATTGTTTTGCATGCATTGCCTAGAATAAGTTGCGCTTCACCCTTTTCTAGATAGTTTAATTGCACCCTTTGGAAAATAGAGCATGTATTAACAAGAGCATATTTATACACAGGAGTTTCGGTCTATACATCTGCGCTGCCGTGGTATACAATCAAGCGGCATTTGTCAAAAGCATAATGAGCGTGCAAGGAAAGTGAAGTTTATGCAGATGAGCAATTCTATTTCAATGCAGCTTGATAATTCTCTAAACCGTTCACACAGCGTTTTGCTGTGTACAACATTTGTTTTACCCGACTAAGTACATGGAAGCCCATTGGTTTATGTTGCTTCCTAGTCCATTTTATTGATTCATACCACAACGGCCCAAAACTATGGACCAATCAGGAGAAAAGGCGCCAATTTCATTTGGTTTTGTTCAAATGAAACCCAGAGTATCTGAATCTGGTATTGCCCAAATTCCTGCCCACATTTAATTTTATCACACAGGGTTTTTTTTCGGGCGGAGTTAGTGCAAAACTTCCACTGGAATTGCCATCTTGAAAAGACGGAAATTACGGCTTGTGATAACGCCGAGTGACCAAGAAAAAGCGGGATCGGGACTCCTGTTATACGCATGATATAAGCGATATTTAACATATTTTTGTTCTTCTTTGAAAGTTAATAATGAATATTTTTTTCATGTCATACGAATACCATTACTTAACTGAGGCGAGCATGATAGATTGACCGTAAATGGAACATGCAATAGATATACAGTTCAACTTATTTCACAACCGTGCGTTTCAAAAATAGAAACATTATCTAAATAGCTTATATTTGAATTAAAAATATTCCGTTTTTTGTTAAAATTAATTAATACACCGTACTCTTTGTGGAAAGAGCACAACAACAGCACACAAATATATGTCCTTCAGAATAGTAACCCATCAACAAATTTTTCAAGAAGTATTTAGGCCTACCACATGTTGTCCAAACAAGCCAATTAACATAAAAAATGTAAACAAGAAACCAACTTTTAAGAAAAGAGTAGAAGGTTTGATATATATTTGCAAAAAGCAATGGACATACTGCTGTAAAAAAAGTATCCCTTTTATTGGATTATTGAGGTTGAAATTCATAGTAACATGGTAAAAAGGCATCCCACTTCTATTCACATTATTGAAAGTCTATGGCACGGTTCCTCAATTGTATTAAATACTACAGTATGTCAGAAAAAAATTATCAAAGATTTTCAAATCGTGTTTAACAAGAGTGTTTGATTTGCATGTTTTCATTGCATGAGATATATATGTAAAGCACCAGTCCCACAAGGAGATTGACAACTTGCGACCAGGCTGCGACTGGAAATCGTAGGCGATCTTAGAAAAGTCGTGCCACAAGTCTTGAGTGGTCGTCGGTATTCTTTGATATTCGCACGACCGAAATCAGTCGCAGAGAGGTGTTTGATCTTGTTCAAAAACCTGTAGTCGCATCTTGTCGCAGCCTAGTCATTTGTCGTGCGACGGTCGTGCGATGGTTGTGGGACAAGTCTTGGGTCGTCCTTCATTGTCGTGGCTGATCGTAGGATTCTCCTGTCGTACGACAGTCGCACGACTTTGCAGGTCTACTGGCACGACTTGTCGTGCGAGTAGACCTGATTGCACGACTAGTTGCACGACTGAGCAAGACTAGTCGTGCGACTCCACGACAAGTCGTACGATTGGTCGTAGCTAGTCGTGCGACAGGACCTTACCACTCGTACGTAGTCTTGGGTAGTCGTGCGACAGTCGTGCGATTAGTGGTGCCATCAGTCGGCAACAAGTCTTCTACAGGTCGCACGACTAGTCTTACAATGTGACTGCTGGGCTCAAAACGCAGGAAATATCCACGACTACCCACGGCCGGCCCTAGTCGCACGACTGAACTGGTCGCGGGAAATCGCAGGTCCTAGTGGGACTGGGGCTTTAGTAGTTTGAGATCCTGCATGAATATTGACATTGTGGATTTTAAAATGTTACAATTTTGTTTGATATTCATTGTGTAGGATTTGTGTAAAGGGCTTGCAATTCAAAAGTAGCTCTGCCAACGTGCGAATACTTTTGTTCGTTTCTTTTCTAAATGATTCTTTCAAACAATAATTTTTGTGAAAAGGCAACAGTGGCCCTTAGTGCTCCCAAGTGATGGACAGACAAACAGTTTATTATAACAGAGCCAAGTTTTGGCAGATGGGACAGGCTTAGGACATGATGCGTACATGCCGTATAGGCCTGCACGTATGATCCTGGGAAGTAACCTCGTGGATTTCGTTAGGGGCTAAAACATTTAAAATCCGAGCAGGTTTTCTAGAAACCAAAAATGCTTTTTAAAAAACGTATGTCTGGCTAAACACACTATCCGCGCTTGCATTCTTGGCTAAAATAACCCTCACTGATTACCCAACATATTTAATGCCATTCGTTAAATGGGGGAACAGCATAGTTTTGGCATTGGCCCTCACAACTGAGGGGAAAATTGGTATTGTTGGCGTTTCATAAACTAGAAAGTCAAACAATGAAAATACAACGAACAAAAGATGACAATATTAGGACTGGAGTAAAATCTAAAATAAAATGTTTACGACTAGTTTAACAATAGCTTGTTACTCGAGCTCAGAGTTGGGCCAGAGAGAGTTCATCAGGAATGCTTTAACTCTTCGCCTAGGGGATTCAACTGGGATTTACAACGGTTTGGAATTCTAGGATTGTATGCTTTATTATAATTATTGGAATTGTTTAATGTTACTACTTTCACCGAAAATAAAATTAAATTGCACGTTTCAAATGAAGTTTTAGTTTGATTATCTAATTATGAATCATCAAACTTTCCAATCAAGTAGCAGTGTACATGGTCTGCATGTTCTTATTATATAAAATGAAAATGTTATGTACTGTTACCGAGTCGTGCACAGATCTATAATTATCCAATGGTTTTGAGAACTTCGTAGAATGAAGCTTTCCAATTGATTTAGTGTCATTAAATGTATTATTTGTTTGTTTGTTTGTTTCGATGCTTAGAATGCTAATAAAGTTACACTTGCAAAATGATACGGGTTTTCTTTAATGTTTATTTCTGTCTGCTATGACAACAGCAGGGGTTTATGTGATGTCACAGTGACACATGGGGCCTGGGGGACTTTTCCTCCTCCCTCCCACCATTTTCGAATGTTTTTCACATTTTTAATTGACTGAAAGCATCAGCACCTTTTGTAACCGGCTTATGAACTTCCTTTTGAAATTATTTTGTAACAAAAACTGACCCAAACCTGGACACACCACTTCGTCACGTCTGAGGGAATGGTTTTGTTCCACCACCATAAGCGCGAACAACACTTAACACTTTCACTGTCAATCAATTAAACAAGGAAAACTTCCCTCAACGATATAATAATTGAAACTGCTGAGTGACCCATGCGCCATCTCCAGCATGCCCGTATTTGTAGCATGAATTTACTTCTCAGCATCTTGTTTACGATGGCGATTTTATTCTCTTTTTCAATCCGTATGAATATGATTGAGCTTTCATTGAAATAATTAATTCATCACCTAAAAAAGTATGTTCATGTATTTTGTTTGAAGCTACCATATCCGTGCTGCTAGAAAAGGAATGGTTTGTTTCTGCTAACAAATTATCGAAGTAATTGAATTACTATTTTGAAGGAAAACTACATTTAGTTTACTCTGAAGTATCCCCAATCCTCCACAAGTAGCGTTCCTAGAGCTGCTACATTTGTTGGGTTGGGGAAGAGGGAAGACAGAATGTTAGCTATATGTAAATCAAGTACCGCGGTCGTATGCCACGTAATATTGACTGATAAACGAGTACTGCAGAGCTACGGACCTTCAGCGACCACTGGAGTGATTGAAAAGCCACTGTTATACCGTTTGATATTTTTAATACCAGACTACCCGTGTTCACGTATTTAAACGAACAAAAATTGCCCCCTAAATTACGGATATCGTTGTAATTTGCCCTTTTTTTCTAGCTCCAAAGAAGGAAAAAGTTTTTGTTTCTAATGATTAAGTGTTTTAATTTCTTTTACGACTGATATTCTTTCAATTCTGTAGAATGGGTATTTCGTATTAAGATTTCGCAGCGTTGGAACTACTTTTTTAGAATTTGTTTTTCCTAGTCTGAGACCGTGGGGTGGGGTGGGGTGGGGTGGGGTGGGGTGGGGTGGGGTGGGGTGGGGTGGGGTGGGGTGGGGTGGGGTGGGGTGGGGTGGGGTGGGGTGGGGTGGGGTGGGGTGGGGTGGGGTGGGGTGGGGTGGGGTGGGGTGGGGTGGGGTGGGGTGGGGTGGGGTGGGGTGGGGTGGGGTGGGGTGGGGTGGGGTGGGGTGGGGTGGGGTGGGGTGATGTAAGGTACAGGTAATTGGGTGACCTATTGGTATTGACATATAAAAAGCTGACACACTCCACCATGATGCCATTTTACCTTACCCAATCTGACGCCAAATATTTCAAATTTGTCATTTTGTCATTTTGTTTTGTTAATTAAAATAGATATAATGAGATTCGGGTGGAGATGGGATGGAATTAATTAATATTGGTTGTAGTGAGGGTGCAGGGGTGGTGTGGGACCTCCCCTCTAGTTAATCTATACAAGGGTTTCAGATAATCCTCAATGTCCCTTGATTCAATTTCAGGTGATTTTGGGGAATGTCATTTGGGGGCAAAAATCGACAAAAATGGCAAGGGATACCTTGCCGGTGTATAGCAGCAGTAGAAAATACAGAAGCGGAAGTAGCAGATAAATGAGCGGCAGTACAGGAGCAACGGGAGCGGCAGTAGGGGGAGCAGGAGAATATATCTAAATTTTTGCTTGTATAAAATGGATCTGACATTGCTAAAAGTCTCTAGAATCAATTTCAGGCGATTTTTAAAAAAAATAGTACTTTTGGGGCCAAAATCTACAAAAATGGCCAGAGGTTGTACCCCTTACAGTATTTTTTAGGTAAAATACCAAGTTGTCGTGTAAACGGGAGCAGAGGTAGAGCATTCAGTGAAGACTTCAGCCGTGTATTTACACATGTCTTGGGATAGTATTGGGTTAATTAGATTTTTTTCAAAATCTGATATTATTAGAAAATTTATGAATTTTTTTGAATATTTTAGAAATGTGTCTCAAATGGTTGCTGACATTGCTAGATTTCTCGCTCTTCCACACCAATCGCAGTATACTCAGGAGTTGCCCGTAAGGGCTGCAACCTTATCAGCACCACATGAAGAGATTATATTTTGCCCTCCTTGCACTGATTTGCAGACTGGGCCTAAGTCTCTGCCCTCAGAACTACGGGTGGCCAAGGAGTTCGCCCAAATATTATTTTTAATAATAGCCGAAGACGATGTGAAATAGCCTACTAGGTACCAAGTGACAGTGAGAGCAGCAAGGACTATGGTGGCGATAACCCACCTCCGCCCGGTGCCCTACAGGTGTTACTCCACCAAATAGCACGCTCATAGAAGCGAACACAAAATCAGACAGAAAAAGCACCGCCTCGTGACGCCCAGGAGTAAGCTAGGTGGCAATGTGTTTTTCACTGGACATTAAAGATTGAGACCCCGAGGACAATTTTCTTTTCAATTTTTCAGGAGTTGACCGAATGACTTTTATATATTCCCCTCCCATAAACCACCCCTAAAATAGTGGCAAATCTCTAGGTCTAGGTCTAAAAGTAGCCGGACTAACCGTTAATTCGGCATACCACCCTCAACGTCCCTTCTTTTTCTTGACAAAGGTCAGAATTGCATTGCATGCAGCGCCTATCCCACGCCTGCAAACAGTTTGGACTGACCATCAGCCTGAAAAAGACCAACGTTATGGCTCGGGACACAGACCACCCTTCTTCCATCACCATCGACGGACACGCTCTCGAGGTGGTAGATACCTTCAACTTACTTGAGGCCTTTTCACACTACGAAAAATCTCGGTGTTGGACCCGGGTCCGACCCGTGTTGACTAGACTGACCTTTTCACACTGCAACATTTCAACACGGCACTGACCCGTGTAGAGCGCTCAACCCGGGTTGAAACTCAACCCTGCTCGGGAGGTGGGTTGAGAGCTCTCGACCCGTGTAGAGAAGTTGGACCCGTGTTGAAAGTCGTAGTGTGAACGTCTCCGGGTTGAGTTCGACCCGTATAACCGTGGATCGGAGTGTGCGTGCAGAGCACCACATACTAGGCTGTGTTCGATATGACGATATTTGCCGATGTTTCGGTATTATGTTGCTTTTTCAGTTTTTGCAGCGTTTATGGTTTCTCCAAGTGTGTATACGTTAAGTGTGGATTAGTCTAGATTGCTTTGCGCGAAATTATTTCCAATAAATTTGACGGCAGAATAGTACATAACGTATATGGAGGAATACAAAAAATACATTCTGTACTAAATGTGTCGTTTCTTTAATCGTTTTAAACCCCGACATGACTTATCCGACATCTCCGCGCCGTATTTAGGCCCTATATAGCGGACATTGCGTGCATGCGTATTCCATCGTTAATAGTGTAGTCTTGGTCAAATGCAAACAACCGCACTGAACGCTACCATATTATTTCTAGTGTACAATGTACGTACATGCAGCTAACATTTTGCGAACTTCGTTTCGAGAAAAGGCTACTAAGGTATGAGGGGGCCGGGGTTATTGCTCAATATGGGGAACCCCAAAAGTGCATCTGCGCGTGCGCGTTGCTTTGTTGCAAACTTGGCCGCCGGTCAAGTACAAGTGCGCGTGCAAGCATGGAGGAATAAAACACACTGGATACTTTTACCTCCAAAATGTCGGAGAAAATGGGCCCCAAATCAGACAAAAGACCGACATGGAGTGAGGAGTATTTGGGCTGACAGATCCATCCAAAGCCAGCTCGGCGGAACGACCAGAATGCAGTATGGGGATTTTCCGATTCGACCCGTGTTGAACGGCCGGCCGTGTGTGTAGTGTGAAACGATCGCACAATACACGGGGCGAAACATTACACGTGTAGCAAAAATGCTGGCGCTGCGTTGAGTAGTGTGAAAAGGCAGCGTAATTGACCCGTGTTGAAATTTTAAGAAGTCTACACGGGTCGGACCCGTGTCGGACCCGTGTAGATTTCAACACGGGTCGAACGTACATAGTGTGAAAAGGCCTTTGGTTCAACCATTTCCAGCACGCCGTCTCTTGACAGAGTGCAGAATAGCAGAATAGCCAAGAATAGCCAAGGCCTCAGCTGTCCTGGCTAGACTGAGCAAGAGAGTCTGGAACAACAATCACTTGACTTGGCACACCAAGATGCAAGTGTACCAGGCCTGTGTCCTCAATACACTCATATATGGTAGTGAAGCCTGGACTACTTACGTTGAACAGGAGAAGAGACTAAACAGCTTCCACCTCCGATGCCTCAGACGCATACTCTGCATGCATAAGCTGGCAGGATCGAGTAACCAACACGAAGGTTTTGGAGCGTGCCGGTATCCCGAGCATGTTCGCTCTTCTCAGCCAGAGACGTCTCAGATAGTTGGGCAATGTCAGGAGGATAGTCTCGGGACGAATCCCAAAGGATCTCCTCTATGGAGAACTTGCTGAAGCTAGGCCTACAAGGCCAGCAGGGCGACCCTACCTCCGCTTCAAGGACATCTGCAAGAGAGACCTGAAAACATCTGGTATAGGCCCCAACAACTGGGAACGCACTGCAGATGACAGGGGGGGGGGGGGCAAGGGGGGGGGGGGGTCAACTGCCCCCCCCCCCTGTGGGAACTCTTGCCCCCCCCCCTCTTGCCCCCCTCTGGAAAATTGGGATATGCGTTACTATGGTATGCGTTACTATAGCGAATTTCCCCCCTTGAAAATAGCCATGCCCCCCGTTTGCCCCCCCCCCCCTCTAGGAAGAGCCTGGCTACGCCACTGGGTCACACTGGCCACGATAACGTTGACGAAAACGAAAACGATGCAAATATACACTCTCTATTGGTGGGTTGAACGCGCGACAATTCCACCAATCATTGGCGTTCATTCTCACCGTTTTCGTTATCGCCGTCGTTATCGTGGCCAGTGTGACCGGCCCTTTATATGTAAATTCGAAAGGATTTTCAAAGTGAACAAAGAAAACCGGCAGGAGCGGAATTTGAACCTGCCACCTCCGGAATACCATACCGGCGCTCTACCAATTAAGCTATCTTGCCCTATGTTTGAGGTTTCCCTAATTTTCAGTGTCTTTGTCGGGGGCGCTAGTTAGAAGTCATCAACTCATAATGCCGTATTTCCAATGATTACGCCCAATTTCACGATACAACGTCTCTCAGAGACAGCAAGATAGCAAGATGGCTCAGCTGGTTGAACGCCGGTTCGGTATTCCAGAGGTCTCAGGTTCAAATCCAGCCCCTGCAAGTTTTCTTTGTTCACTTTAAAAGTTTGCAGTTTCATTTATTTAAAAGGCCCGAAATGGAGAAACTGAGAAAATACATACAATACATACAATACATACAGTTATGCCCCAAACTATTCATACCCATGCCAAATTCGGGGTATTGTGAATCATTCTATTTATTATTTCTACTTTTATGCTAATGATGTAAAACCAAAATACATGTAGATTTGTACATGCCAACTAAAAGTCAATAAGTAAAGCCTAAGTTCCGCCAATCCAGCTTTTATGTATGAGAGAAAAGCAAAGATTTTCCATAGGGTATGAATAATTTGAGGCATAACTGTAATACATGGTCTCTATTGCTCTTGAGAATGCATCGACACTTCTGTCCTGTCGGCGTATGCAAATACATGGATGTACAATTGAAATAATCGACGAACCTGTCTTTAGATACAGTTGCTGCGACTTTGTAATGCTATTTTTGACCAGTGTAAAGCCTTACTTAAGGGAGCTAGCAATCGAATCTGAAATCATTGATAAAGGTGAAGATTTACCTCAAAACTGCCGAAAGGTAGCAAAAGTCCCAAAAAAAGGGTGAATTTCTGAGCCCATTGTGCCAACGACACTCGAGCGAGAGAACAGCAATCACGTGCACTGGGAATGGCTGGACCAATCAAGAGACGGGATCGCCTGCGCCACTAAACGAATTATTCATAATCATGGCTGCGAACGGACAAGACGTGTGTCACATCGGCTCTCCGAGTTTTCTATCAAAACTTGATTCTAAGATAGAGCAGATAGTCTCAAAACTACAGAGTACACCGTCTGTGCCCATAGAGTCATTGTTGAGAAGTAACTGTACCATTGATGAGCTTCTACCGGCAAGGAATTTGATCTTCGAGTCTGCAAAGGAGAAGTACCGTGACGATTTCCAAGATGGCGACGAGACAAACGACTCTTCAATAAAGCTAAGTACCCAATTTTCTTGTAATTTCTCATTAAAATCCCGTAGGTCCACACAAACAGCGGCCGATGACATCAAGGAACTATGTCTGTACATTTTTGGTCATCGGAACAGTTTTCCTAGGTCTTGTTTAAGTTCAGCTAATCAGGTTAAACCGAAGCCAACAAAGCGCACTGCGGATCGAGATTTAACAGGTGCTATCGCCCTCGATCCAGTATCTGAACCCACCCTACAGGTTATTTATAAAGCCATCCTACAGGTTCAGAACGACATAAATTTACTTGATCAGAAATTCTCAGACCAAATTGCAACACTTTCTGGCCAGATTTCTTTATCTTCTTCTTCCCAGAGGGAAACAATTGACCACTTGAAGAAGGAATGTGACGCTCTCCATTCTACCATTGATATGCTGATGAGCCCTTCTTCTCGTGAAGCCGATGCCCATTCGAAACGCCAGCCCTGTGCCCTGAGGCGGAACAACCAGAGTACCACCATGGGTTCAGCCAGTCCAGCGGTATCAACAAGCAACCGCTTTGCTGCATTGGCGACGGAGGATGTCGATCCGGTCAACATCGAAAACAGCTTTGATGATTCCCGGACCGAAGCCGAGTTCCTGATCGACTCCTACTACGAAGCTATGCAGCCAAAAGTCCAGCCTGGCATGGAACAGGAGTCCTGTACTCCCCCAAACAATCCCTGTCCCTCCAAAAACAAGGCCTCTTTTCAAGAGCAGCTCGACCAATACCGGGAAAAGCACAAGAAACTGACCACTACAAAGCAGAAACCGACACCTACCATGAAAAAACGGCCACCCACACCTAGCGAACACAACCATGCAGATATCCTAATAATCGGTGACTCAATGATCAAACGGCTACAACCCAGGAGATTGAGCAGACAAAAGAAAGTGATGTGCCATACCATGCGTGGAGCAAAAATCGAAGATCTTGCTCCTAACGCCATCCAGCTGTCGGCCAAACACGACGTCTCTGGAGTAATCCTTCATGTTGGGACCAATAATACTTCTGACAACCCAGAGACTATTGCTGCAAAGATCACTTCTCTTGGTGAATCACTACAACCAAGATCAGTAACAATCTCGTCGATTATACATCGCAATAACCAAACAGTGCCAAAACGCAAGAAGGTAGATGACTCTAATAATCTGCTTAAGTCAATAGCAAGACAAAATAACTGGGGCTTCATTGACAATGGAAATATAAACCCAAATCACCTTGTATCGGATGGCGTGCACCTCAACTCAACAGGAGTGCGTCTACTTGCCGTGAACATTATCCAACACGTCGCAGGACCACATAAGACCACTGCTAGCCGCATCACACACCAGAGGACCCCGTTCGGCAAGACCTTGTACTCTGATGTCGTGAAGGAGCGGACTACAGCGAATCGTGATGTCCCGACGGGTTTTCAAATGGCAAATCAGTACTACCCACACCCGTATCAAAAACAGCATCCAACCCATCTCCGTCAGCCACTAACCCAGACACACTATCGAAGCCAGGAATGGAACCAATACCTAAAAACGGTCAGAGAGCTGCTCAATCCACAAGGCAAAAATCTACGATAGACTTAACAGATGGCGTTATCTACAACCGAAGCCCCGGGGGATTCTCATTCGCCCATCTTAATGTGAGAAGTTTAATAAACAAATTTGACCAATTTAAAATTTTAATGTCTACAAATCCATTCGATATCATCTGTCTAAATGAAACTTTCTGCAATGCCTCAATCTCCGACGATGAAATCACATTACCAAATTTTTCCATTGTCAGAAAAGACAGGAACCGGCATGGTGGTGGGGTTGCCATGTACATCCGAAACAATTTAACTTTCACTCGTCGTGAGGATCTTGAAACAGATGATGTCGAGTGCATATGGGTTGAAATTAAGTGTAAACAAAGACAGCCTGTGCTTATTAGTTCTATTTATAGGCCACCTTCAAGCTCTGTTGAATTCATTGATAAACTAAGTGATATTATTAATAAGGCCTCCTGTGAATGTAAAGAAATTATTGCAACTGGGGACTTTAATTATGATGTTTCAGTTGACGATGATAGTTTGAACTCAAACCCAATTATTTCTTGTTTTGGTTTATTCCAATTGGCGCAACTCATACATGACTCAACACGTGTCACTGAGTCCACTCAAACAATAATCGATCTCATTTTCAGCTCCCATCCAGAGCTAATAAAGGAATGTGGTGTATTACCAGTCCTAATCAGTGACCATTATCTTGTTTATGGTCAACATAGTTGGAAAACGCCAAAAATTAAAGGTCGCTCAATAAATTTTCGATGTCTCACAAATATAGACAATGATGCATTTAAAGACGACCTCCTTAATGCACCATGGCAAGATGTACTGGACTCTTATGATGTTGATGAAGCGTGGTGCAAATGGCACTCCATATTTATGCGTATTATTAACTTTCATGCGCCAATCAAAACTAAACGTATTCGGGGTGCCTCTTTACCTTGGCTCGATTGCGAAATTCTTAAACTTATGAGACAGCGGGATCGTGCACACAAAATCGCAAAACGCTCAGGCTCACAGATCGATTGGGACTCTTACAAAAAGCTGCGGAACAATGTAACTAATAAAATCCGCACTAAGAAGAGCGAATACTATACATCAGCCATAGAAGAAAATAAAAGCAATTCATCTATGCTATGGAAAAAACTAAAGGAGGTACTTCCTAAAAAACAGAAAATTGCTCCAAATTCTATCACTTCCCCAAATGGAGAAAATATTGACGATCCCACTGACATTGCTGATACATTAAATGAACACTTTTCTACAATAGGAAAACGTACAGCTAGAAATTGCCCATCGGGCGAACTTGAAAACAATGATACCTACGCCTCTATCGTTGATTCTCTACATGAACTTGAAGAATGCACTGTACCTAATATTACAGAAGAGTTCGTTCAAAAGCAAATATCATCCATGTCGGTTGGGAAAGCAACAGGTCCGGATGGCATCAGTGTTAAAATGATTAAAATTGCTTCCCCTTATATTACTAAATCTTTAACTTATATTTTTAACCTCTCCATAACATGCGAGCAATACCCTAAGGATTGGAAACACGCCTTGGTAACACCAATTCACAAGGGAGGAGATAAATGTAGTACAGGTAATTATCGGCCTATTTCTATACTGCCAATTATCTCTAAGATTCTAGAAAGATGGGTGCACTCGGCAGTATATAGCTACCTCGATGATAACAATTTGATACCTAGTTGCCAATCGGGATTTAGACCCTTGCACTCAACTGAAAGCACTCTACACGATTTAACAAACAAGTGTTTTGAGGCTATGGAGCAAGGTGAAGTTACAGGTAGCGTGTTCATAGATCTTAGTAAAGCTTTTGATTGTGTGGATCATGTAATCCTACTAGGCAAATTGAAGAAGCTGAATTTGTCATCTTCTGGAATTAATTGGTTTAAGTCGTACCTGGGCGGTCGTAGTCAGTCTGTAAATATTAAGGGCACAATATCGAAGGTCTTGCCCATAGACATAGGCGTTCCACAAGGGTCGATCTTAGGGCCACTTTTATTCATTGTTTATAGTAGTGATTTTCCATCCTGTATACCCCAAAATTGCAACTTATTTATGTATGCAGATGACTCCACGTTAACTTGTAGCTCCTCTAGTATTAACGAAATAGAAAGGAACTTGAATGTAGCTCTTGCTAGTATTCACAACTGGTGCCAAAGAAACAAACTAGCATTAAATGCCAACAAAACCAAATGTATGCTTATTGGTTCAAGGCAGAAAATATCCAACGTCGACCTAAACGTGTGCATTGCTGATAAGGTTATCGAAAAAGTGAAATCTTGTAAATGCTTGGGTGTAGTTGTTGATGAAACATTAAGTTGGGGTACACATGTTGAATACGTAAGGAAGACTGTTTCGTCTAAATTGGGTGTGTTAAACAGAATTCGTGATTACGTTCCCCAAAGCAGCCTGCACACACTCTTTGTAAGTTTAGTTATGCCATCTTTAGAGTATTGCTGTACGGTGTGGGGAGGAAGGTACATATCTCACGACAATACCCTCAACAAATGTCTAAAAAGAGCAGCACGGATAATCCTTAAATGTACCTCCCTCACCCCCTCAGCTGATATGTTTGCCAGACTAAATTGGATTCCTTTTAAAGAAAGAGTTCAGTTCAAAAAGGCTATCTTTGTTTTCAAAAGCCTTAACAAAATGACTCCTTTGTACATGACAAATCTGTTTACACCACTTACAGTGATTCGTGAAACACGACAATCGACCCAAATGGCACTGAAAGTTCCTTTCGCCAAAAAGGAATGCTACGTGACAAGTTTCGCTGTGAGTGGTGCCAGTATATGGAATAATCTGCCTGAACAAATGAGAACCATAAACTCTTTAAGTACATTTAAATCGGAGCTACGTAAAGCCATCTATCAGTGATATTTCTGTATAATTTACGCTGAACTGCGGAGTTATAAACTTGGTTGCCAAAATACTTTGGAACCGGATGGGAATTTCCCCTTGTTTTTCACCCTAAAAGGGTTTTTTTTTTCGCGGGTTTTTCGCCCATCCCGTAAATCAGCAATAGGCTTCTACTGGAGAGTTGAAAAGTTAACCGAAGATATATTTATTTGTGTAAACATTATTGTATTTGTTTAAATACTTTGTATGAATGTGTAAATATTCAATTTTAACTAATAATATGCAGGGCCCCAATGGAAACCAGTTTTAAACTGTTTGGGCACACCCTGGGTAAAGAAATGTAATAAATAAATAAATAAATGCGTCTTATACGGTAAAAACAAAGGCAAAGAAACAAATCAAAAAGCGGAAGCGTATTTCAGATAATCTATTGGGATAATGAAGGCTGTAATATGCACAGCAAATAATCTATTTGCACAAGGGTAATTTTTAAGCCGGGAACAGTTATTTCTTTCAGAGACGGCCTAAAATATGGTTTGGCTATGCGGTCTATAATTTTGTTATTCAGCGTGGGCATTGATTCAAAAGCTAACCAGATTGATTCCCCTGTCATGTATTAACGTATGTATCCAAAACCGTACACCTGCTTGGCAGGAATGACATTTTGACGGATATTTCCTTTAAAGGTAATATACAACATTTTGCAAACATAAAAAAACTACCGAATTATTATGAAATACCTTACTTGACTGTAAGTAAATATTAGTCTCAAGCATCCTGTGAAATCATTGTACCTGGTGTGCTGTCATTTCCAAGTATCAATTTCCAGCGAAGTTGTCTGCCGACAATCGTTGGAAATAGTCTAGTTCCCCGAGCTGATAAAGCCCTGACGTCTATAAATCGCTCCGTTTTGTCTGTAATAGGGTCAGGAAACCAGACTACAAGAACGACATTTGTCTCTGTTTTCCCAGCATATATACACAAACAACTTAAATAAACAGGTCACTGTTAATTATTTGCTATAAAATACTAAGTCCAAATCCATTCATTTCTGAAAATTATAGCAAAATCAAATGTTGTGTAAGCCTACTACCTTTAAAACACACATGATGCAATAGTTTCAGGGACATTTTTCCTTGGCAATCAAGAGCTACTACACCCCCCCTCTTCCCCCCAGGCTGCCCAAACCCTAGTGTGAGGAATGTCGTTTCGGAAGTGATTACAACCCGCACCCTGGGGCACTACTCTCCAGTACAAAAGTATGGGCCCATGTTGAACCGATGTTTAAGATATTATTTACAGTCTTGCAACAGAACCTGAGACGGTGTGCACAATAAATGGTCTGGCTTCGTTTTAATATCATCCTACACCGAGGCTGTGTGAAATATGTGACAAAGATGCAGCGTCTTCAGCAGACCACTGGCGCTTTAAATAGACCACTTTCGCGGTATGGTCGAGGTGCACATTTGCTGGGGCGGATCTAGAGGGTTTGGGGTCGAGACGCGTACAGTTTGAGGCCACGGCCGTTTGTCCTATACCTTCTTATTTTGTTTTCAGATAAAAAAAATATATAAATACAAACCCTGTCGCAACTAAACCTTATTCCTTGCAAAAAAAGTAATGCCTCTGCTACAATGGCCTTGTGGACATCCACTGATCTATTTCAGTTAATTACGGTTATCACATTCCAAAGATGTTTCTGAAGTGGGCCGGTCGAGAAGATTCTGCCTCTAGTTGCCCCGACTGCCATTCTTGATCTACAAAAAGAATGCAAAAACACAAAACAAAACAAAAGAAATTCCCTTCACTCCTATGCACCAATTCATGGAAATTCTACCTTTACCTGGACCGACACACGTTTTCAAATTAGAATTAATATGTATAATTCTAAAGATCAATAGGAGTGGCCGTTGCAGTACATGTTGGACCAATCTGGCCCTGCATGTACTTGTTTAGCCAACAAATTATGTAAATGATGAAACGGGATCGTGTTGGAATAACAATATAGGCTCACCAAAAATAATATTAAAGAGCAGCATTTTCTTATATGTGCCTCTCCAGAAATCGACCACTTCTAAACGATTCAGAATTTGTTTTGACATGCGAATCAGGTTTTGCCCCCCTCTATTGTAAAGTGCTCTTGGGAATTGTTTGCAACTTTAAATCAGATTTTTTAGCAATACTATATAATATGGCGTTAGTGTGCATTTTGCAAGAGAGTTCTTCTACATACAGCCAAGCCATTGGTCTACATGCCTACACTATTGCGTGTTGGTCGTGTTTTCTATATTCCGTAAAGTTTTGCTTTATGGCAGCAATCTAACACCCGTTCTGACGGTCCTTAGTTACCTTTAACTGTTTTTGCTGATGTAGCAAATAATAAATCAATTCGTCAGAAACAGACTCCTGGGGCAATGTAGTATCGAATCAAACGATTTTTGTCTAATGATTTTTTCGAGAAAAAAAATCACAACAAATATATGCGACGCCGGCATAATATTGCTCGTGGTCCTAAGTAAACAATCCCTGCAGTAATTATGCGGGGAAATGTAATGTCAGCGCTGAATGGCATAAAATCAATAATGGGGACAGTTTGGTTCCTGCAAACGCAGCAGATTTTGGCTATCTAATCACCGCACGTCTTTCAAATTCCATTCTACGAATTTACCAATCAGGGTAAACTCAGCTCCGTGGATGGTCTCTGATTTGTCACGGCTGTCCGATATGAAGTACCCACGCAGTGTTTGTACTGCCCAATCATAGCTCTTCTTTTCAAATCAAAACAGCCAGGTTGCCAATCAGCTTGCATTAAAGCTGCTGCGGTTTTATTCACGCAATCAGCTTGCGGCCAAATGTGATAAATATAACCCGCTCCGCTGCTCTGTCTCTCAAGGCAGTTTGGCTCGGTGGAACAACCTTTGTTTGTGGTGTTCTAATTTTTCCCATCAAGCCTTGACGCTACTACAACTTCTAAGAGGAAGAAGGCTGCTGCAGACGGACACAAATCAGCGGCGTTGCCATGGCACGCATCCTCTATGAGTGCCTAGCGCTGTGTCTTCTCCTTACATGGACAAGGTAGGCCTAATGTATCAGTCAATTTCTGTCTGTGTTCAAGTCAAATGATTACATACTATTTTGTTTCCACATTTTACTGTTTCTTCCAGGACACTTTTTGATTACCTATAGGGCATATTGTAACACCTATTGTGGGCCTATCCATGTAGGACCTTTCGCATAGGACAAAGACACGGTGTGCGTTTTCTTATCTAAATTTTAAAGGTAACACTCTTTGGTCAGGGCACGCGGTGAAGAAATCTTTACAAATCTGATTAGTTTCGGCCTCAGCCTTTCAGCCGATATTCATAAAAGTTCAGATAACATTTTAGATAACGATCTTCTGAAAGCTCGCACTCGTCGATTTTGAAAAAAAAAAATATGTTTAAGCAATCGTCTTAGCCCATCTCCGTCCTGTAATCTTACAGAATTTAAGGCATGGTATAACTTTAAAATTGATCAAGAAACAAATTGGTCAGTTTTATTCTGAATCTTTACCGTCAGAGCCAGTACTTTCTGAAATGCTATCATATTCGAGAAAATTGTATCTGAAGACTTCCAAAGTGCCGTGGTTTAGTTCGGTTTCAACTCAAACTCATATGAACCCGCACAAAATCACTACCCCCGGTATTATAACACGCCAGTTTTAGTCCGTTGACGGATTGACGTCAACGTTCACAGGTATATATTTTGTTCTTGTATTATGTTGAATCCCATTGCATATAAACACAGTCTGCAACTGATTTGTCAGCTCTGCCAATGCTATATATCGATTCGTATGCTATCTAACTTAAATGGGGAAACTGTTGAAATCGAGGTATTCAAATTATACTCAAACTTTAAGATTTGTATGTGCAAAAACTAAGGACGAAAATAGGACGAGGAAAGTAGAAGACGAGGTAGAAGACGAGGAAAGTACCATCAGGCTAACCTGAGGCGCTAATATTTCTTCAACACCTAGGCCTGGAGCTGTGTATAATTTACAGGAAACATGCAGTGGGACATTCAGTTCAGCTTATTTTCACGTACATTACTATGTGTTACAACAATACAAACAAGATAATACTTGTTTTCAATGGACGTTAAAATAATTATTGGCCACTACTATTGTCTAATAGCTATTTAACATGAAAGTCAAGTAAAAAGTGGAACCTATATTGAAATAATATGTAGACAAGTGTGATATATTTGTACAAAAAGCTATGGAGACACTGCTGTTCTGTCTTGAATGACAACACGCTTTGGCTCATAAATGTGGAATTTTTCGATAGCATTAAAAATAGCGTATGCAAGCAATTGATGTATGTCTGAACTGTTTAAATTAGGCACGGCTGACAATGTAAACTGGCAGATAGTATTCTCAGGATATAGGATACAATAAAGTGGTGGGCATGTCATCATTTTCCACATAATAGGCCGCATTTAAAGCTGCTGTGTCCGTACTTTGGGCGCTATATCACCCTGAAAAATATTCTCGTTTAATTAAACTCTTAATTTATCAGCATTAGATAGGTGATGAGGTTTCAAAATGAGGTATTAGGCAAAACACAATTCCACAAACGGTAGGTAACCAGTTTGTGGTTTCAAATTATATATAAGTAGTGGGACCAAACTGTGTGCACAGTGCAGTAAAATAATGCTTTTTCGTTCAAAGAAATACGGTTTTGTTCCATGGTTGCAAAGTATAGTAGCAGGATATCCATATTATCCATTAAATTTAAGTTTGTTTGTCAGATCACAGACATGGCACCTTTAATCACTCCTAACCATCTGCCCTTGACGCGCGCTCACTGTGCTCTTGGGGAATGTAGTAATGGTTCGTTTAATAGCCTATATTTACATTAAACAAAGCACAACATGGTTTCTGAAAAAAGGAAACTTTTATTTTAATCATGTCCATCAAGCTCTGTAAATTCCAATTTAGTGACGACTTTTACGAATACTATCCAGTGGTGAGTTTTGGCGGTCATAACCGAAAACTGGTTCTGTTGTTTCTCTTTGGTTAATCATTTTGGGAATCTGAGTATTTCATTATGGTGCGTAATTCTCGCCTATTTAATATTCCCAAAGGAATTCCGCGACAAGAAACAACCGAACCAATCCTTAGTTATGACTGTTTATGCCCGCCAAAACGCACCCCTGGCTTACAAGTATACCGTATAGTAAATCCGTAAAGTGGACAGAATGTGGTTTGCAAAGGCAATGTCATGTATTGATCAGCTCACGTCAACGGGTAATCATTGACTTTCCAGATGCAATGCAATGGAGAAAGGGCGGATGTATAGGGAAATAGAGAGGGTGTACTACAAGGCAAGTCTTTACACCGTCCTGACCAACGTCTTCGAGAAAAATACCATGCCCAAGGAACGACAGAGGCCGAGTTACGCTTTGAGGTACGTGGATCCAGTGCACACTGTCAGTAGACATAGCAACAAGCACTTAATCAACTGATTAATCAAAAATAGAAAAATAGCTGGCCTAACGTTTCGAACTTAAGCAAGTTCTTAATTAGGAGCGATGCACTTGTAATTCAGTGTGCCATGAAGTGGTTGCACGGAGAGGCCATTTTCAAACTGCTTTCAAAATGCTTAGACG
The DNA here is from genome assembly GCA_037893225.1 of Hippasteria phrygiana. Taxonomy (NCBI): domain Eukaryota; kingdom Metazoa; phylum Echinodermata; class Asteroidea; order Valvatida; family Goniasteridae; genus Hippasteria; species Hippasteria phrygiana. Next base: position 24,950 of record JAZGUH010001089.1, on the reverse strand, counting down.
GACCAGTTGACATTCTCAGTTACACATTATAAAAGATGGCCTCTCCGTGAGAAACTATTGGTGGCGTAATGATGGTACGCGTGATTACATTCCTCCGGCCCCTTGCGATTGTTTCCTGGTCACCCGAGAACGTAAATCCCGAAAATGGAGCTGATATATCACCCTTTTTGCCATGGAAATGGTCCAATATATTTATCCCCCTGTGAACAAATTGTTAGACCATTTCCAAAAATTGTAAGACCAGATTTTACCAGCTATTGCGCATGGAGTTCGAAAATTTTGAAGACTGTACGTCTTGTATTAATCGGAAAACAATGCCGGGAATTTTCGTGAACTCTTGCTGATGCTCTTACCTCTGATTTTTTTATATAAAAAAATGTATTTTAGTAGCAAGAAATCTTAAAATACAGAAAAGGAGAATGAGAATGAGAAAACCATACCTTTTTGACAAAAGTTATGATCTATTGAGAATAACATCTGTCTACCCAGACTTGTTCCATGTTGGTAAAGTAAATGACGCAGTTGGTCTGCGTGTACTGGTCATAAGCAATGCAGTGTCATAAGCGCCTTGCATGGTTTCGCTATTGACCTTTTCCATGCGTGTCATGCACCGCATGGTCTTTTAAAGCTTAATGAAGTGCTTAATTCAAGTACACTGGTCAAAATTGTCACGTGCGCGCACATGGTCTAGCCTTCCCTGTAGGATGCATGTCGATGATCACTCCAAGCCAGTCCACTCCCTTGTTGTTTCGTTTACATTTCACGGGTGAAATCTTGTTGGATGAAAAGGGACTATACTGGAGCGTATAGAAAGTATTCCGCATGGTGACTATAAGTTTTCTCGGTCAATTTCGGCAAATAAGCAGCCTGTATAATTACCGCGTCATTCGGTTTCGCGCAAAATTGAATACTGCTCTAAATCATCATTCAATTTCATTTTATGAGAAGACAGTAGAACAATTGCGTCATGCGATTTAAACAAACAAAAACATCAAATTTCAATCTGCTCGAACAGCATTCAAATTCGCAGGAGATATTCGCAGTATATTTTTGGTTATTCAAATAAACACTTTTTGCTATCAGTTTGTAAACATGTTTATATGTTTAGAGTGTTGAATTGGACACGTAATGTTTAGCTTCTCAATAGCAAGATTGTGTCTATTTGCTCAACACAGTTTGTAAAGTGTACAGTGTAGTCTATATCAATCGCAATCAGCAATACATATAAGTCGCATTGAAACAGTAAAAATATTCAAAACTTTAACACTCAAACTTTAAATGACAAGATTTGAAGGCAAAGGTAAACTGTTCAAATGTAAACAGTGTTTATGTGCGGTCAACACGCCTAACTCAAAGGAAATCCTGAAACCCAAGCAAAGAAAAGTGCCCACGCTTGGCGGTCGTAGGGGAGGTGGTGGAAAATGTTATTTCTCAAGAGTCCAGGGGCCAATTTCATAGAGCTGTTAAGCACAACAATTTGCTTAGCATGAAAATGTCTTGCTTAGTAAAAACAGGTTACCAGCCGAAAGTCCATGTAATTTTCATGCTAAGCAAACAACAACTGAATGCCAGTCAAAAGCAATATTCCACACATGGAAATCTGGTTGGTAATCCAGTTGTTATCAAGGAAGCATTTGCATGCTAAGCAAATTTGTGTGCTGAACAGCTTTTTGAAATTAGCCCCAGAATTGGCTGCTGCTGAATGGCGGACAGTGCTGTCATATTTAGCGTCATCTGCTTTAATCTACAAGTGGTGTGCACAATTATTCGAACACTTGACTTAAATATATGAATAAAATTGATATTTAATGCCTTACAATGCCTGTTTTACATTGTTCACCTGTAAGAAAAGCTACCGGTAATTGTTGTGAGCATACATGTAGCTCACATTAGTATCTGCCATTCCTATCTCTTTTTTTATCAAACTTTACTCTAATATTTGGTGTGTCCACCCTTGGCAGCAATCACTGCGGCACATCTTTAGGGCATAGTGTCTACATATTTCCTGAGAGTTTCTACAGTAATGCTGCTCCAAGTCTTCTGAAGTTCATTCTAGAGGGTTTCATTTGAATGTACATTGGTATATTGATTGCCATTTAATCACAAACAACTAAAGTACCTAAAATATGGCAAGTGTTCGAATAATTGTGCACACCACTGTACAACGCCCGTTGTTGTGGATGAGACTTTGGGCCAATCATATCCGCTGATCTGCTTGTGGTGCGATCTCAACAGCCAATGAGCTGCGCCGACGTACCGGTACGGGCGCAGCGGTGCATCATTAGGGACCGTCTTGTGTTGCGTTTACTTTGTAACAGCAATGTAAACTGTAGTTGTAAGGGACGGTTACATAATACTTAGGGGACCTTCGGGCCATGCCCACCCCCTGTAAAAAGGTAACAAAAAAAAAATCAGTTTTTACCGAAAAAGATCTGTCGAGATAAGTGTAGAGCTAGCATTATTTGGGGCATGATCGGTGATGCATATACACGATCGGTGATGAACTTTCACGATCGGTTATGGACTTTTGTGAGTGGTGGTTAATCAATTATCAGAGTTGTAATCAAGTCGATCACAAGTCAATCACAAGTCACCACAAGTCATCACAAGTGACTTCACAAGTCACTTCACAATTCTGGTCTCAAGCAATGTAACAAGCTTCAAACGCACTATATAAGAAAAGCATTCCTAATAGTCATTGTTCATCCCATATAGCTTGTGAGCTGATTTGTGATTGACTTGTGATCTGCTTTTTGATCTGACTGGTGATTGGCTTGTGATTGACTCGATGACAACTCTGTTAACTATTCAATGGGCGACAGACTTTTGCGATCGGTGGGCTACTTCTGGCTATAATTAATGAAGAATATTCATCTTTCTGGTCATCGACTGACTTGTGAGACATCATACGCATAACAGAACCCATTTAAAAGAAATATATATATTTCCCTTTCTTTTCACTTATGTTTTCTGACATAGGTCTATTATAGACAGGGTGGTATTGATACTGGTATTCTTTTCACATTTCTGTTGAGAGGCTTCCTGATCATTTTCAAACTGTTCTGTTCGGTTTGGTTCCTTTTGATAACACGCATTTTACCAATTCCGCACTCATGCCATTGTTTTCAGAAAAACCCACCTATGTATTTCATTTCAATTTCCTTTAGTTTCAATTTCATGTATCTTGGGGATCATTTTTTTTGTAACGACAGGTGAAATCAAATAAATTGGGACGACGTTTTAGGATATATATGCATATGATGTCTGCATGCTTGGTTCCTTTTTTTCTTCCATTGTCGAAGAGAATGCATAATTGCTAATTTGGGCTTTGGTAGCCGAGCCCTGGTATAGACCTATAATTTCCATTTTAAGGTGTTTTACATATTCCAGTAATTCATTTGTGATTCATTCCTTTCGAGAAAACAGCGCATTTATTGACCACAACCATCACCGATCGTGAAAGTGCATCACCGATTCGATTATCACATTAAATGCTTCTTTAGCGTTTCATAGTATTGCAGATTGTGTAAAGCGATATTTGTGCGTGCATTGCCAAAGGAGTTGTGCGGGGCTACATTTTCTGTGCGTTGATTTAATACTGCGGCCTAGCAGCGCAATATGTAGCTGCGTGTTGCTACTGGGACTCCCACCAGTGGCGTATCCAGCGGGGGGGGGGGGAACTTGCCCCCCCCCCCCCCCCCCCCCCCCCGGGCGGCATTTGAGGCGTCATCAAAAACAAAAAGAAATGGTGTTTTTAAGACGAATTTAAGACGATTCAGACGTTGTTTGCCCTCCCTGGCACAAAAAGCTGGATACGCTAATGACTCCCACCAAGGGGTACAGGTTGTAACAACGATACACCCCGGACACAACACGTCACAAAAACAAGTAGTTATGTGAAGCATAATTACAGACATTTAATATCAACAGTTTGAATTTGGAAAGCGGATAACATGATCCATAAAAATATATGCCAGGAGCGCGCTCCTGACGCCTTAAAAATGCCTAAAACTCTTGATCTTCCTGGGGATCCTACCCCACCGGGGCTTTTCCCTGGCCCCACCCGGGACCCTTAAAGGCAAGCCCCTGGACGTGGACCCCACCCGTTAATTAAGGGCTTTGGTCGCGCTAAGACGTTCGCCGTGTGCGCTTCACAGTGCATTAAATTCTTGACTTCAGCTATGTCCCCCCACATTTGAAATGGGATTGACGCACCTGTCTGCTTGTATTATGCAACCAGTCCGTATTACCACTAAACATCGATGTCGTCATTTTTGTTTATAATTTTAGGCAACGAATTCACAACCAAAACTAGTTTTGCTCTAATCAGTATTTGCCTTGTTTCATTTGTAGATGGATATGCTATGACGGAGGTGATAGGCCCGACTTTTGCGGAAAACGTGAGAGCATATCTTAAAGCACGTTTAGGCCTAAATGTATCATTCCAAAACTTCTACTCACGCCATTTTCAGAAATATTATCTGTTCTGTTCTGTTGTGTTTTGTTCTGTTCTCTTATGTGGATGTTGGGGGTTTCGTCTTCCCCTTATGATTGTAAAAGAAACGGTATTTCGTATTGGATCGTGCTATACGAGGTAAAACAATACACAGCCACAATGCACAACACAGGAAAAGTGGTGAATGGCATTATTTTGTGTTGATTTGGTCCTCTGTGCAGTCCCAGCCAGCCTATACGCAGCATGTTTCTCTTTTAATGGCAGTGAAGCATGAAATTCGCCGTTTTCATAATTATGTTGTACATCCTATCATTATACTAGCGTATGACGATAAGTTATCCTATTCCCATCATGGTTTGTGTTTCCTACTTTGCAGCTTTCTGCCAACCCTATTGCCCGGAATCCAAGGGCGAATGCAGCCTGGAAGACAATCGATGTGTGAAAAAAGTAGTGGGCATACTGGACATACCAGGTAGGTTTTCACTATACATGTAGTTCGACATTTAAAGTGAGATTTGCGTTGGGACATTTGGCGTAGGTCTAGCCTAGCTGGAGAGTGGCAGGGGGAAACGTCCCCCACCCCTTCCCCCCGGAGCCGTTCTTCCCTCTTGTTCCCACCTGTGTAAAATCGAAAATCCGGTTCCTACGTGTTTGTATTATTGGTATTTGTTTCACTATTTTTTATTTTTTTTATTTTGCTGAGGTGATGAAGGCCTCTCATCTGTTGTGAGTTTGTATATGCCGGCAATCGTGGACCTAGGACAAAAGAATTCGGGCGTAGACAAAGGGGTCCATGTTTGACCGAACGTCCACGATTGAAAATCGTGTACAAAACCAATGGGAGGTCTTCCGAAAAAGTTAGAGTATAAACAAAAGAGGAACAATGGGAGGTCCACGATTGCACCCGTTTACATGACTGGGTGTGTTGACGTGTGTTCAGTCTGAACTGATGTATAAGGCTGTTTAAAGCGCCGCCCATTAAAACCCGAAAACCCCCACCCCGTTCACATTATTTAGCTCAAAAAAATCCAGGAGACTTTTAAATTTGGATTATTTTTTTTATTCATATGGATGACAGTTAACATTCCTTGTAAAGTTTGAGGTTCAGGCCATTGGTGACACAACGAAAAATGAGTCCTTTTAAAATATAAATTTGAATACATTTTCAAAGTGAACAAAGAAACTGGAAGGAGCGGGGTTCGAACCTGCGACCTCCGGGTTACCGTACCGGCCTTCTACCAACTGAGCTATCTTGCCCTATGTTGGCGGTCTCCCAAATTGTCAGTATCTTTGTTCGGGTGGGCGCTAGTCAGAAGTCATAAACCCAGAATGTCGTATAGCCAGGGATCACACCCAATTTTACGATACAACCTGGGAAGCGACATTGTGGGGATCACTTAATGAGGATACGACTTTTTAACTTATTGGGGGCTTCCCAATATCTTACTTATAATCATATATTGTCCAATTTAGCCCACTTTCGATCTGGTAGTCTCTTGACGAGGAAATACAAATTGATGAATGTTTACTGTGTGATAGCTTTTTAAATTCATGTATGTGTGGCCCCATTTGACATTGTTCAGTTTTATTTTCCTTGCCAGTGAAGTTTGGCAAGAAATACGTCAGGAGATTATCATTACTTAACATGTGTATTGCTCTGGCTTTATCAATTTAATTTGATTGGAAACTGTCTTTTGAATGAAACGTTCTTATTGTATGTGTTGATTTTTAGCTTTTGTTCATTTTTGTTTTGTTCATTACCTTTAAAGATCGCGTGGAAAAGAGAGACGAGTTAGATGACTTGCAGAAGCCGTTCGAACTGGATTTGCAGAAGCCGTTCGAACTGGATTTGCAGAAGCCCTTGGAATCGTCTTTGCAAAAGCCCTTGGAACCGTCTTTGCAAAAGCCCTTCGAACAGCCTTTGCAGCAGCGCTTGGAACCGTCTTTGCAGAAGCCCGTGGAACCGTCTTTGCAGCAGTCATTGGAACCGTCTTTCCAGCAGCACTTGAAACCGTCTTTCCAGCAACCCGTGGAACCGTCTTTCCAGCAGCCCGTGGAACCATCTTTGCAGCAGTCATTGGAACCGTCTTTCCAGCAGCGCTTGAAACCGTCTTTCCAGAAACCAGTGAAACCGTCTTTCCAGCAACCCGTGGAACCGTCTTTGCAGCAGTCATTGGAACCGTCTTTGCAGCAGCCCGTGGAGTCGTCTCTGGGGTTGTTCTCTGATGGACATCCAGACGGTAGGTTTTGCAGACCTTGCATGTTCTACATTTGGCTCATCACTGCAGCTCTGCAGTACTCGAACTGGGCTGTATCTTGGGATTCTTTGTTTTTTACTCGTTTCGCTCGCCAAATTCACTTTTCCCTGCTCGTACATACGTTCTCGCGCGGTCGTTTTCAGATATAGTTAGCTCTTATTCACGGATGCCTATAACATCAGATATACAATTGCGCTGTCGAAACTTAATATACACTTGACAACTGTTAATGCAATTGCTCTTGGAGGTTATGTTTTCTGCAATTTTATACAGTAAATTCAGGCCCACTCCCAGTGGGAGGGTTCGTCATCGTCAAACCCCAAAGTGGAACTTTTTGCATATGCGCAACATTGTGAACACATGCATAAATACGTACCACGTAAACTTCGTACAAGTTGCATTAACCGTATTAAAGTGGAACATATAGTAATACGCGTACTTTTAAGGCAAAGTTTGTAGTAGGCTAGCCTGGGTTATAGTAATTTACCGATTTGTTGGTTTTTGTTTTTGTTTTTTCTGAGCGGAACTTGTCACCGAGCGGTGGGTTCGTTTGATCTCCCCGAACCCCTCCACCAGCCTACGGGCCTGAAATTCTCAGTATATCTATAAAAAACATGCTTCATATAAAGTCCTTCCTCCTACATGTATAGTCTGGATTTGGTTCACACACTTTGGAATAAATCAATTTGGTGTGCTTTATCAGAATGCAATTAATATTTTACAATAAAATGAATATTCATTGCCTGAAAACATATTATTTTCAGAATGTGCATTGCAAGCCTGGCAACAAACCTTTCTTGAGGCTCTTGTGAGCACCTCCTCAAAAAGAAGAAGAAAGAACTCTAATTTCATGATAAAAGAAAACCCGTGTGCTCTTCTTTTAGGCATGTGCACCCTTTGCTGTGGCGGCTCAATCAGGACATTCGACGGTCTGTACTACAACTACCCACTACAATGTCGACATGTTTTGTCGTTCTTCAAAGCTGAGAATCGGTTCACTGTTGACATCGTCCCGAAATATGAGTGCAATGAACTCACCCACGAGTGTAGAAGTGCCGTTAATATCACGTGAGTACATTACCCGCGACCCTCTAGAGCGTATAAGGCAGTGGCGTATCCAGCGGGGGGGGGGGGGGGGGGGGGGGGGTGTCAGGGGGGAGGCAAGTCCCCCCCCCCCCCCTAACGGCATTTGAGGCGTCATAAAAAACAAAAGGAAACATTGTTTTTGCGACGGTTTTAAGACGGTTCAGACGTTGTTTGCCCTCCCTGGCACAAAAAGCTGGATACGCTACCGGTACCGGTACTGGTATAAGGGTTCAACAAGACCAGATTTTGTTAGTACATGTAATCATCGAAGGCCACATTATACATATATATATCATCATGGCGAATTCGATTTTGAGATTATGTATTATTGGAAACCTCCAGGTGCAATTTTGTATTGAAAAAAGGAACAGACAAAGTAAAACAAAAATACTTTTTTATCGTGACAGTGGCGGCGCTTGCGCGGCGTGATTTTTTCAAAGCCGTTTATAAAAAAAATGTTTTCACTGTGCGTTTGCAGTACGGGGTCCATTCTTTAAGGTCATATTTTCGGATTGGATTAAGTATTGCAAAGATGAATTTGGTAGGGCCTACCATCAGAATTCCCATTAATTCGTCCTATTTTTGCATGTATAATCTCAAAAAGTCAGACTCGGGAGACATTCCTCAATAGGCCACAGAGGGCCACATAATGAGCTAATTCGTTGTTTTATGCGTAGAAAAAAAACCTGGTCACTAGATTAACACCATGCGGTATTTACATTGGACGAATGGTTCAACACACGGCATTGGCAGTTACACACGAGAGGTCATTTATTTAATCGCGCGGTTGACAAATTTATACCACCTCTTCGATTCAAGGGTATTTCTCACGATATTTCGTAATAGTGGTACTGAAAAGAATTTGGAAAACCGGTAAATAACATAAGCCATTACACGTATTAGCCTTTTTGAGATATGGCGGACACAATAAGAGGTCGCTATTTGATTTGGGTAAACCTTTTGTGGCATACAAAAAGGTTTAACAAAATCAAATAGCGCCGTCCTGCTATGTCCGCCATATCTCAAAAGGCTAATAACTACGTGTTAATATGTATAACTACTGTAACTAAAAAAAGTAAAACAAAAAGTTTGTTTGCATCAGAGGTCTAATTTGATTCGCTATACGTGTAAAATGACACACTGTTTAGACGGACGTGTTAAACTTGTCAAATGCACGGTGCGAAAAATGGCTTTTCGGGGAAGAAAAACATTGGTGCTGTACTGTATTGTAAATCCCAGAAAAAAAACATTTCATATTTTTCTGTTTTAGTTTATTGCATGAAAGTTATAACGCTTTGAGTATTATGTAAAAGAGACCTGTACAATTTGTTGGTGCAAATATGGTTGCGTAATCTTCATTTGTTATGATGTAATGGGGTGTTCAATTTGAGGTTTGTTTGTACCAAGGTGAATGGCATTACTCAGGGTTTTCTCCTGAGACTTTATGACTGTTTGATTTGAATATCCACTGGTTGAAGTCTGTGGGCACACATTTCAAACTGGATACTGAAATTTACCCTCAGAATATTCCAGGATGGCGGAGTTCTGTATTCTCTGCGATAACCCCTCTGGGTTAGTACAACACTTTTTGGATGCGAAACAAAACGAGATCACAAGAAAGATTTCCTGCAATGTGTTAAACGTGACGGCAATCATTGACCACAAACAAGGCGAAGTCTGAATACTGGTCGAATCCCTTCCCCATAACCCCTTAATCAACCCAACCCGAAAGAAAAATTATGTAAATCAAAAACAATCCTGAAAGGAACCCTGCCCATGGAATGTCCATTTCGCTGGACTACATGTAGGTCATCTATGGCAAATAGTCCTCTTTGGAAAATAGCCAATTGCGTAATAACTAATGATGATTACGTAATCAAATTTCCGACAGAAAATTGTACAGGTCTCTTTTACATTATACTCAAAGCTTTAGAGTTTTCATTCAGTAATTTTAAAGTTATTAAAAAACAAAAGTACGAAATGGTTCTTTTTTACACGCAGTATGACTTGGGTTAAAGTTTTGATGTCACTAACCCCTTTTGTTCCGAGATAAAGCAGTAATTCACTTCACCTTTCCTGAACAGAAATAATGTGATGATGTTGGAAATGCTGCCCGGTGGTGTGGTGCGCTATAACAACAGAGTGGTAGAACCGCCATACGGAAGTGAATCTGGTGCACTGATCTTCAAAAGAGGAGCGGACATAGTGTTCGAAGGAAAAGATGGTAAGAAAAAGAGACAAACCTGACTGGTGCAGTTGTAAATATTACTCCCAGAATAATGCGATATTATGGGCAACAGGTTTAATCAAATTTAAGAAAGCTTACTTCAAACACCTTTAGATGAATCAAATGAGCAATTATGTTGATTTGTTTTAACTCAGTTGGTTCAAGCCCTTTTTAACACATTAAATCTGACAGTGTTTTTGTTTATTCATTTTTGGTTTTTCCGCGGGTAGGGAAGGTTGCCTTTAAACTTGGAGTGTATAGAGTACCGAAGTCTAACGTCAGTTGCCGCGGCAACTGGTTCCAAACACATGCAGTTTAGAATATATTCTGGTTCCAAACATTGCATTGATTGACGTCATCACTTCGGTACTCTATAAACCTATGAAAGAATTCACCGTGTGCATGTAGGACGTAGACAATCGAGAGTGATGGCTGGAATCTTGTCTGCAACCGTGTACGTTGACGCCATAGTATATGCAACGTGATCCCTACGTTGTACCGCTCAGCCTTCAAACCGGAGAGGTCTCATAATTGTTGAGCTTGTGGGTTGAGTTTTACGTTGTCGGTCTGAATTCATGGTGCCTTGATACCAGCTGAAAATTGTCTAAATCCGTGAGTCTGGGTATTTGACTTTTTTTATATACAGAAACTCGTGTGTACTTTGATGGAGACAACGGTGTCACTATAATCGTCAACGGAATCTACCAAGCAGCGGACGGGGTGCACAGCCTGATGGGTCTGTGCGGCAACTACGACAACTACCCCTGGAACGACCTCGACAACATGCCCATTTCTGATTTTGCTGCCAAATACAAGTTTCCGGAAGGCGAGTGCAAGCCACTGGGTGCGCAGTATGTCAACCCATCCGAGAGCCTCAGCGGATCACGGCAAAAGGAAATCGAGCAGGTGTGCGGCGTTTTTGCCACCGACCCGCTCTTTCAGGAGTGCAGGTCAAAGGTCGCGGTGGAACCGTTTCATAGATCCTGTTTGTTCTCTATGTCGCTTTGTTATGCGGATAAAACAAGGTGCGACATGTGCCGTATCTACGCGGCGTATTCGGAGGCGTGCGTTCGACACAGAGTAGTTGTCAACTGGAGGTCAAATTCATTCTGCCGTAAGTTGAAATCTTGCCTGAGGACAATGCGACAGCTAAAACTACAGTTAAAAATAGAACGTGTTCTATGAAAAAACTTCAAACATTGTGTGATGTGTACGTTTTGTTATACCAAAGTATATGGATTCGCTCCAAACGAGTCCTGCCCATGATTGTCAAAGTGGGCTTTCAGTATTATAATGAGTTCAGTTTCAACTATAGTATAAATATTCATTACGCACTCTTTAAAAAGAAATTTCACATATGAATTACTTAACAACAAATGCAACTTGGCCTTTAAATTATAGACAAGGAGTGTGACAACGGAATGGTGTACCGGGAGTGTGGATCAGCCTGCCCCCGTACGTGCGAGAATCTGTTCTATTATGATGATTGCGTGGAGCAATGTGTTGCTGGCTGCCAGTGCCCGAAAGGTACGTTTCACAGTTCCACCAATGGTTGGCCTCAGAGAGATAGTTTCGCAGTGTATCATGGGAAAAGGTCGTAACTCCATTCTGACTTCGATTATGGGGGACCGGTGGTGGGTATTGCTAATTAGCGAAAACCTGGCAGGTTTCTGACGCGTTTATACTCACTAAGATACCAGAAGTGCATTGCGCTGTTTTAACCGCAGCAAAAACATGCAAAAACAAACAATAATTCTCTTTGTGATTCATACGTATTGACTTTAATAAAAAGAACATCCAACGCATGAAAAAATGGGAAATCATTTCACGCTTACGCTCACGGGGGCCAGTCAAAAGTGTCATACCCAAACAAGCTACCGGTGCGAACAGATTTGGGGCGGGAACCAGTGTACAAAGAAGAAGAACTTGCCAGCTTGACAAATTATTGGCATTTTTTCTGGATGGTTACGGTTGCTTTCAGGTTTGGAAGGTTTCGAGTGCCTCTCACATACTGCTAAAATGAAATGTCACGAGTAATGTCCCCTAGATCAACGGCGTTATTTGAGCGATTTGTCGACAAAAATGGAAATGGCCTCGTCATTGCAACCGCGTGGTGGCACACTGTATTTGTGAATCCCCTGGACTATTATTTTTGTTTTGTGATTTTCTTATTTAATTCACTCCAGTCTAGTCTAGTCTAGTCCAGTCCAGTCCAGTCCAGTACCGTCCAATTCAGTTCAGTTTGACTATAGACTCACTGTACTCGACTGGACATTATTCGAAAAATATTGTTGAAAAAGATAGAAACCAAGTCTAGAAAATCGTTTTTTGCCATGGTAGCCACGACTTTTGTTGGCAAACTGACCAGCAATAAAAGGCGGGAAAAGTCATAAAAATCAGTCGATTTGCCGCAATGTCCGGAACAAAGGTTCCCATACGAATGCTCCTTCTGGCGGTCCTTATTATGATAGTACACTTGAACTCCATGGATGTGATTTCCTTTTTCAAATAGACAGGGAGATTTGGACAACGCGATCTCGACAATGCATGGACGTCCAAAATCGCTTCCTACTCTATTCAAAATCACATGCGAAGCTGTAAACGATCGTCGCACATTGAAAACAAGTACAATTGGGACTTCTGGGTTAAACATCTTAAACTTCATTGTGATTCTGTTAAAATCATATCTCCCTAATCTTTCTGTCCATTCTGAATAGAAATTTACATCCAGGGGCAAGGGTCCAAACTGTTATTAGGTTTAACTTCCATTTGCAAGTGTCTATTCAATTTTTGCTCATCTTATTGCAGAAACATACCTAGATGGATCTGTGTGTGTCCCCAAGCAAACCTGCCCATGTCTGCAAGCTGGTGAATACTACCCCGCAGGCGCCGTCATGAAGGATGGGTGCAGGGATTGGTAAGGAATCCAAATTCTTATTTTATTGGATTAGATTTCAATCTTTCCAAACTCTTATGCTTTTCTATTTTTGCTCATTTTCCTCTAAAAATGTCTTGCTTCTTGGGAAAACTTGAAGAAATGCGAAGAAACATTCCTAGAATAAGATCTATATGTAGACATTTATACTTGTTTCTTTTAGTAGTGTAATCCGGTCGCACGACTTCCAGATCAATTGTCTTGTCTAATTTATAAGTCTTTTACGTTGCACCCGGCCTGGGGATCGAGGTACTTATTTGCTTTATTTATGACTTTAGTGGTTCCTGAACACCGGTCACCTTTGACGAGGGTAGAACTAAATTACTCTTACAAGTTAGTCTTCGACTTGCACGGTCAATTTTGAGAATTAATTAATTTGATACATCCTACTATTACAGTAAAGTATTACAGATTGATCGATTTCAAAAGCAAGTGGTTAGAGTGAACATTTCATCATTATGAATAGTGTTATGTGCGCACTTTGACAAAACATTTTTTTAAAATTTAATTAATGGATTTTTCCCTACTAACAAATTTCGGCTCCTGATTCACCACGTTCGAAACTTAAATCTGTTTCTTATTGTCGGCCCATTTTTGTGGAATGTCTCAATGAAAAGTAATTCTAACATAGGCCTACTACCAATTCAATTTGAAATTTTACTTTTCGGGTAATAAACCCCATGAAGACCGACAAAGCATCTTTATAAACTTTAAGTGCCTCAAATACCAGTTTGGAGTTACCTCTGGCGTATCTTTTAGCGTGCAGTTTGCAGTTGTAGCCCATTTGGCCTACATCTAATATAATATCTAATAATATCTAATAGGCCTACTTTGTAGGAGTTCAGTATCATTTATGAACATGCCCATTATCTGATTAGTGTTTGTATGGAGGGCGTGCTTCAGCGATGCACCAGCCATGCCTGCCCGGCAACGTGTTCCATTTTGGGAGGCCACTCCTTCCGTACTTTTGACGGCACCATGTTTGAATTTGACGGAGACTGTGAGTACGTCCTGGCACAAAATCAACGCAAGAATGAATCATCATTCAGCATCTTCATGGACAAGTCTGTCTGTCTCGATAAAGGTCTGAGTTGTGTCCCGTACATCAGCGTAGTGACACCAGATGGCACGACCTATGAGTAAGTGTAAAATGCATCTTTCTGGCTAACCCATTCAAGATCTTCAAAAATACAACTAACATCATTGGAATTATTTGGGTTTTACTGGAAATGCCTCTTTTGTTTATTTTCTCATACGAAATACAAGCTTTACGAGGTAAACCTATCATATGTCCATAACAAAAGACGTGTATCCAATGCCATAAAAAGAACTAATTTCCCTAGAAAAACCCTTTGGCAACATTATGTCATACTTTTTACATTTGGGAAAAAAATGCAAAAAGAGCCTTAAGATTCACCTAAACAATGTCTTTTCCCAAGACATCCCTTTGGACTTGGGCATCAAAATGACACGCTATAATCGTGGCGGCAATATATTACCGTATTATGTAATACAAAGGACACGCTACTTAGTCGATCGGTTTACTCTAACTCGTGTTAACAACATTTGTCAAAAACACGAGAAAAAAAAGTCGCGCTCGAATTCGGTGCATCTGATCCAGAATCAGATGCTTTATATCCCGTTCTCACTTGAACGATTTTTTGTACAACTGCGGTGCGACAAAAAAATCGTACAGCCGTGCGATTTCCGTACGACTTTCCTTGTTTCTTTCCCGCGCAGTCTCACTTGTAACAACTGCCGTGCGACTGCCGTTCAACTCTCGTGCGACTTTTTCTTCCGAAACATCCGATGACGGTTCAAGTTCCGTGCGACTGCCGTACAACCTGTACGAGTCCCGCGCAAGCGCCGTGCGATTTTTGTTCAACTCGCGTGCGACCTGTGCGCATGCGGTACAACCGCCGTACAACCAATCAGAGCGCCCTGCGACCGCCGTACAAGCGCCGTTCGATCTGCGCGAATCGCATTAAAGCAGGGCCTAGATGTTCGACAGTCTACAAGTATTCAACACAACACAACGACGCCACCGAAGAAGAGTGATGGCAAGCAGGCAGGCAGCAAGAACGGCAAGGCCAGGTTGGACGGCAGTAGCACCGCGTTCGCATGGGGTCGCACCGCACTTGCATGAGATTCCCTCAGCTTGTACATCAGTCTGATGGCAGTCGCACCGAGCTCTCATGAGATTCGCACATGTTGCACGGTAGTCTGATGCATGTCGCACGGGAGTCGCACGGGGTCTGCTGGGAGTCGCACGGCTCTGGGAGTCGCACGGCCGAGCCATGCGACTGCCGTGCGACCCCCATGCGACCAATGCGAACTGCGAATCGTGCGACAACCGTATGAAAATGTTCAACATTTGAAAAAACTTGCACGGGCATGCGACCTGTCCGAATTACACACGACACCCCTACAACCTGTGCGAATCATCAATAGACTGCTGTGCGACTCCCGTACGCCCTGTGCGATTTGGTAGTCGCACGGCATTCGCGTAGAAAATCGTTCAAGTGAGAACGGGGTATTACCATTGAAGCCACCCGAACAGCTCAGCCAAATCGGCTTATTTTGTTTTATCTAACGTCTTGCTAAGTAGCGTGTCCTTACGGTATTACATAATACAGTAATATATTACCGCCACGATTATAGCGTGGCATTGCGATGCCCAAGCCTCGCTTGTAAGCAGCGGTGGGTTGTCGTATCGGGTGAATGAATTTGTTGACTTGTCAGCGCAGATGAACAGGTTGGGGACGATTTACAATCGATGTGCCTTCAGGATTATCCCTGCTGAAACTTTTGACTGGTTTCAAAAAGGAATTTGAGACTGCGTCCAATAGACGTTTTCGGTATATCAAAGGTGTTGAGATACCAGAAACTAGTAGATTTTCCCGCAAAATGCAACGCGCAGTCTATTTACGGTTATTCACGGTGAATATTTACATGCTTTTCACCGTAAAAATACGGAATTTTTTTTACAGTGTGTGTTTGTCAGTAGCTGCTGGTGTTTACGATCATTTCTTAATACAATGTGTTTTGCATTTCGGAAAAAGACTTCGAATGGCAGGTGCGGTACTTGTCTCTAAACCCAACCAACAAAAACAAGAGCTGAAGCTTCCATACACCAAGATTGATGACGTCAACTCAGTGACAGCCATCCGTGTCTCGTCCATGGTCACACAGTTGGCGTTACCTGTCCTCGGCATAGAGCTCCTGTGGATCAATGATAACCGTATATATCTCTCAGCGGCCGAGAAAATGTTTGGGAAGGTAATTTAATCCATTCTTTACAAACCAACTGGGGAAGTGACCTTGGCTTTAACAGCGTAACTGTAATATAGAGTGATTTCCTTAGTACCCTGTAGGGTCTACAGGGTGTGTAGATCAGGTAATGTAACTTACTCGTCAGCAGAGGCGTTGTAGCGGGGCTGGATGTTACAGGGGGGGGGGGGGGGGGTGGGGCGCTTACAGTATTTTTTCTTCAAATACTATTTTCAGTGGATTACGCCGCTGCCGCTGCGTCACGTCAGTCACTATCAGGATGAGAAGTTATCCGCGGGACGTTGTGTAGACAGGATTCCCTTCAGTGGATTTCCTGGCAAACGAAGTCCTTATTAGACAAACTCCGCGGACCCAACAAGCGCACATACGTCTTTATGGTAGTTAAGCACAGATTATACACTGGAAAAAGTTGGATAAAAACATTTAGGCAAAATTGTTTTTCTTTATAATAGAAATTAGTTCATATTTAATCAATATTGAGCGATTGCTTGCATAATCTACCCAACTGTCCTTGGGAAAGCGTAACAACCAGTTGTTGGGAAAATTTACCACAAGGATTAAGCAAGTTAATAATTGGTTGATATTTTCCAGGAAGTTGGCATTTTATCTTTTTATGCTGTATTCCTACGTTGGTATAAGTGTTTAGGACACGCTGCTTGCATGACCACCAGCTGACCTCCTAGTTACAACAAATGACTATTATTGCAAAATTGTGTCAAACGTAAAGACGATGGGAAATTTAATTGAAACAAATCTTTAGCCAATAATGGGACATTCATAAAGACAGACTGAATGGTTTGAAATTTACTAACATTATTGGGCTTTTATATTGACTTGACGGGAAGTACCATGTTGGGTATAGTAAAAGACCAATGGGAGACTTTTGAGACGCTGGTGGCAGCAGATATAGCGGTCATTTTTGCTAGTTCTGAGCATACGCGCGTAGTTTTGAGCATGTGCGCGTAGTTTTGAACATGTGCAGGAATTGTGAGAACAATAGAAAAGGACCGGCATGTTGTTACAGCGTCTCAAGTCTCCCATTGTGTGGGCAGTTGGTATGTTCACCAATATTGATATCGAAGTTGGTCTGATTTTACCCAACTTTTTCATCCATTTCAACCACGGTTTTTAGATCCATGGTCTATGTGGAGACTTCAACAAAATCCAGAATGACGACTTCCAGCTACCATCTGGTTCGACAGTGGCCGTTGCTCAATATTTCGTCGATAAATGGAGCTCCAACGCCCTCTGCCGGGAAAGGGACTCCGAGGGCCATCTCAACTTTTGTGAAGTTGAAAATCTGTTTGAAAAGAATGCTAACTCTGCGTGTGATAGACTGAAATTACCGCCTTTCCAGGAATGTAACGCAAAGGTCGACGTAGTGAAGTACCAAAAGCAGTGTAAGGTTGACTGGTGTACCAGCTTTGAAGGAGCCGAGTGTGTGGCGCTTGCTGCGTATGCTTGGGAGTGTGCCAAATTGGGTGTTCCTATTGACTGGAGAGGCCCGGAACTTTGCCGTAAGTGGGGCAGTTTCGTTGCTTGTAGATTTCCAGCGCTATTATGTACCTTGTTTCCAATTAGCTCATATTATTTGTTTGTACTGTTCATATCTTGAAAATTGTATTGTTAACACTTGGCCAAGAGACTATCAACTTTTCAGCAGTTTGTGTACTTTACAGTTGGAACATTGATGCTCATGCATGTATTGGGGATGCAGAATTAAAGAAGCGGTAACGCGAGGTTGCCGTCGAGGTTTTATTTTTACCTCTAAAAACCGTGTATTACCGAGGGGTTGAATCTGGAGTTATCTCCTTTTATTCTGCATTCCCCTTGTGTATATCAGTATTTGCAACCATTATGTTGAGAAAATCGAAGGCTTTCTGCCATATTTTGTAATGATCAGGTGGCCAGTCGATAGCCTGTTATGAATCGAAGGCATTGTAGCCGACACATGATCTGCAATCATATAATTGGCACTTTTTCCAGATTGCATAGCTTTGTACTATCTCAACATCTCTGTGTGATAGTATACAAATAATGAATGTTTATGAGTGCAATGTAAGAATAATTTCATGAGGTGACAGATTGCATGGATTTCTTTGTGTAGGCCTACAAAGAGAAATACAACGTTTTTCTCTGTGTACAACGTGCCGTTTTACCTTCTTAGTCCCGCATACAACCGCGACAAAAAGTTGTCCAGTTCGGAATCGGTTAAAGCTCAATTGTTCCTGCCTGTCTCGCAAATGCATCTAATCGTTTGATTGCGTATTAAATGTGTTTCTTTGTGTTAGCAGCATCAGCATCACCTATACGAGTTCCAATATTTCGTCGTCTGTCAGGAGAACAAACCGCGGTTCGTGAACATCGTCCGCCATTTTGTGTGAATGACAGCTGTGTTGTAGTGCCACCAATAGTGGCCGTGAAATTAGGGAACTTACATCAAACGCCTACCGTTTAATGTAACTTCGCGCCGTGCGATGGAACGAATAATTCAATGGAAGGATTTATTCAGGCGTTGTATAAAGCTCAATGTCTAATTAAAAATGCAGTACGCTGTCTGTATTTCTGGAGGGCAAACATTCCTCGCTATCGCTATGAACATCTAACAAAAGAAAACACACGCAGTCCTTTGTTACAAACAAAGGACTGCGTGGGTTTTCTTTTGTTAGATGTTCATAGTGTATATCCCTCTGTAGAATCATGCACGAACGGAAGATTCTCACTCGAGTATTGTAGGTTTTGCAGGAATCTACAGACAAGTGTAGATTAAATAAAAAAAACACTTTGGAGAAGAGTATGACCGCAGAGAAATGGTTCAATTTAAAAATGGAATAATAATGTGTCTTTCCCTCAAATTACAGCTATTGAATGCCAACACGGGATGGTGTACAAAGAATGCGGTTCCAAATGCCAGGTGTCTTGTCGGGATCTGGGGAACGATGTTTGTCAAAAGCAATGCGTGCAAGGCTGCCAGTGTCCCGATGATATGGTATGTGGTCTTTAGATCAATCAGAAATATAATCCAAGATTTTTGGAGGTAAACTCAAGGTCTTGCAAGATATGCAATGGCACAATACAACTCTCTCAATCCTTTGATTAAATTTGATTTTTTTTTCTCTCTCTCTCTCTCTTTGTTCGGAAGAAGTGTTTATTGATGTTGAGACAAAATCATTGAATCCTGTTTTCTTGCAAATGATGAAATAGCTATTGGTACTTCACATTTTTTGTTCACTTCTTGGCAGAGTTGTACTCGAGTCCCTGCAAGTCCTTTTACAAGTCCAGTCAGAAGTCCTTTCATAAAGCTGGTCACAAGTAACTGGATGAACAATGACAAAGGAATGCCTTTGTCAAAGCTCATTTGAATAGCTTGTGATTGGGATTAGGACTTGCAGGGACTTGTGATGGACTTGAATACATATCTGCTTCTTGGTCATTCTTGATGCGCTTGTTCGGCAACGTCCATTTCTAAACACCTGAGTACGTTTGAGCTACTTTTGTTAGCTGGCTTGTTACATGTTCTACAACATTTGTTGAATTAAGTACATGTATTTCTACCACATACCCGGCGCTGCATTGTATAATGCCAATGAGTTTGTTGCTTTCATTACACGAGTTAAGAATCCAGGCCTGGAATTTCTCATTTGAATGTATACCTACACTCTAAAAAACTGAAGTGCTAATTTAGCACTTGAAGACCTAAAATTGTGCACTTCTAGGTGCTCGTATAGTGACTGTACGTGCCGTGCTGATTTAGCTAAAAGCGCTTCAGGTGCTATTTTCAACAACTCATAGGACACAAAATAGAAAAAGTGGAAAAAACAATACTATAAGTTTGGTTGATATTAATTAACTACAAATTAACAGAGACAAATAAAGTAGGAACCAGACTTAACAGAAATAACTATAGTAGAGTGTACACTTGTATGGTACGATAACATACGTAAAAACTACAAACCGAATGACGTCATGCTTTAGCTTATATATTCAGCTTGTCCCACCATAGAGAAAGTCATGGCTTCCCATGAACAATTTCAATATTTTAATACGAAGGGAGATGTAATGAGATTATTCACCTATGTTCGTAACAAATTATATTGTGGAATTGTTTTTTAATAAAACATATTATGGTCAATGGTGTTTTTGGACTAAAAACTGCAATTTAACCTGACTTTTGTAATAACAAATTATCTCATTTCTGATTGGTCGTGCAATTGCTACGTCATTTTACACTTAAGGTGCAGTCAAGGAAGCCTCGGTAATCAGCACTCATTTTCAGCACTCACTGTGCAGCACTTCCACTTTTTTGGGTCAAATTTAACATGTGAGGTGCTAACTTGTGCACGTTAGGTGCACGCACTTGCTTAGCACTCAGTATTTAGCACTTTTGTTTTTAGAGTGTATTACACCTAAAGAACATTATTTAAATTGTTAGTTTCAAAATTTTACCAGGTTCAACAAAACCCCTCTGTAACAGCAGGTTTTGGTGTTATAGGATTAAATATGTATTGTCCCGGTTTTTCAAAATAATAGATTTTTTGTTTCTGATTGTTTTCTTCTAATATATTTATGTTAACAAAAATCACCCGATTCGATTTTTGGCGTATGCAACCTTCAAAAATAGCTTTTGTTCTTGATTACTTTCGCACATCTAATGCACACAAAACATGCCTGATTTATTGTCTGAAGCAAATAATTCGACATTTGTAAAGTAATTACTCGATAACAAAGTGGTGTTTTTTTTTTGGCTCGACATTGCGTCTCAGTTAAGGGTAGTATACACGATTTGCTTGTGCTGTAACGTTTAGAAATAAATGGATTAGGGGGTTAGTATTTTACAGCGTGCTAGCAAATACCGTAACACTGACCTGTTAAATTAATATGTGTGCATAGATACTAGGAAAACAGAGATAAAAAGTATGTTCTAGTAGTCTGGTTCATTGACTTTACTCTAGACGAAACGGAGCATTTGATAGAGTCGGGGAATTATCAGGTTGGGGAACAAGACTACATGTATTTCCAATG
This sequence comes from Hippasteria phrygiana, assembly GCA_037893225.1. Classification (NCBI taxonomy): domain Eukaryota; kingdom Metazoa; phylum Echinodermata; class Asteroidea; order Valvatida; family Goniasteridae; genus Hippasteria; species Hippasteria phrygiana. The sequence goes on along the minus strand of JAZGUH010001089.1, from coordinate 3,675 downwards.
ATTGTCGGTCGACAATCGTTGGAAATCGCTATAAATTTCCGCTTTTCTTGAAAACAGCAGTACATCAGGTGCCATGATTTTACAGGATACTTGAGACTGATATTTACTTACAGTCTAGTACGGTATTTCGTAATAATTCAGTAGTTTTGTTTTTAATGTTTGCCAATGATGTATACTACCTTTAAAGGTAAATAATAGAAGCAATTTTTAGGTGGGGGACCCGAAAAGAGTTTAGATATTTACCAAATACATTGCTTCGGGATTTTTGTTTGTGTGATGTCATGTCTAGCTGTTCAGTGATCAATTCGACAAGTGTGTGCCTGTGTCAGAGTGCCCTTGTCACTCCCAAGGAAACGTCTATCAACCCGGGAAAGCATGGAAGAGTGTGTGCAATGAGTGGTAAGCATTTCGTTTGCCGTAGAAAACGTATCAAATTATCAGTGGAGAGAGGGAAATATTTGAAAGATTTTCCCGGGGGATTCCAACAAAATAGCATGGAATTGAATCATGTGTGACTCAAGCGGCACGTCGACATTTTCGTTTATTCCCCAAATGTGCAGTCCAAATCAAAAATGGTTGTGAAACATAATTAGTAATGCACTTACATCAGTGTAAAAGTCGCTGATAATGGAAGTTTGCACAGACATTTGCTATGCCGCCATCATTCAAGTGCAAGCAACTTTCTATATTTTTGTATGGTTTAAATTAGGTGCGTGAAAATACTTCCTGGCGACATTTCCTGAGAGAAATGCTTCGAGTACTTGGAGATTCCAAATGGTGCAGTTTTTGAAGTTTTTCTAGTATTAAGTATTAATTGTCTGATAATGTCTTTGTCGTTTCGAGGGCTCCTTTGCATCAGTGTTATTACTCATTGATTTCACGATCAATACCCTGATATTTGTTTTTCAGATTATCCAAGCCCAGCCTCCTATAAACATAAATAAAACACATGTGATGAATTGTATGCACTCCTGACCATTCAGACATAATAAGTTTACTCATAAGAGCTGAAATGCAAAATATAAGTCAATATGCACGAAACTTTGTTGGTCTCATTTTTTGTCTCTTTACCTTTACAATTTAATTCTCTCATCAGCACCTGCAAGAACGGTGTCGCCAAGTGTACTGACAAAATCTGCACTGGTAAGTCGAATTCAGTTCACAGGGAATCATCTGGCCTAAGATGGTATCGGCCCAAGATGGGCTTGAGGAGGGCACGTGTCCCCACAAATCCCCCCCCCCCCGGTTCCCCCTCCCCCACCAAAAATGCGATATCCCACTTTCCTTCCCCAAGCAAAAAGGGTTCAAGTCATACTTTGCTATATTGAAACACTTCTGTGGAATGTCCTGTAGGCCTGTATTTACAATTATAGTTCCAGTCAAAACAAAAGCCGTTTCGTTCTGACATGGTGACCACAGTGGAGCAAACTATATAGCTATTATTGTTTAAATTTTGCGGCCGGAATTCCAGTCAAATGCACAGACCATAATAGAGTACCGAAGTGATGACGTCAATCAATGAAATGTTTGGAACCAGAATACATTCAAAACTGCATGTGTTTGGAACCAGTTGCCGCGGCAACTGACGTCAGCTGGTGCCACTATTGGATGCTAATTCCCCCCGCGCCTCCCTCTGCCCCCCCCCCCCCAGGGGCGGATCTAGGTTTTAACTAAGGGGGGGGGGGGGGGTTTACCTGAGGTGATTGGCCTACACACCCCAGCGTGCCGAATTTTCGACACCCGACACTGGTTATTTTATATTTTTTTCTCAGCCCAAGGGGGGGGGGGGGGGGTTTAAACCCCCAAACCCCCCCCCCCCCCCCCCCATAGATCCGCCACTGCCCCCCCGAAAAATCCTAGCTATGCCACTGGTCCCGATCAGAGTGCAGTGAATAAACGGTAAATAAAGTGCCATTAGTCCACTTCGAGTCCAGTTGTGTATTTGGGTCTCTGAGCTGCAGGACAGGTTCTCGGACTCGTTTTCCCTTGAAATAGAATCCTCCATACCACAGTCAGTACAAGAAAATGAATTATATTCAGGGCAGACGATTTAAACCCAGACCTCGTGCTCCAAAGCCTTGCGCTCTACCAAGATAGCCACAACAGCAGGTCTACCAGTGGGTTTACTGCAACGCTAGCCTATACAGGAATTCGCCGACGCCATTTTTACAGTGGTGCCGCGCTCGCGTGCAGGATGCGCGCGTTCTTTAATTTTAGTCGCGCGCGCATTTTGGCAAGTTGTAAACACCCCGTTGGTCGAAGCTGCGTCGAGCGCGTGCGTCTAACACGCACGCGAGCGCCTCGCCACCGCAGTAAATGCTTCTAATTTTGGTCGCCGGATTCGTCTATACAGGAATTCGCCGACGCCATTTTTACAGTGGTGCCGCGCTCGCGTGCAGGCTGCCCGCGTTCTTTAATTTGAGTCGCGCGCGCATTTTGGCAAGTTGTAAACACCCTGTTGGTCGAAGCTGCATCGAGCGCGTGCGTAAAATACGCACGCGAGCGTGATGCCACCGCATTAAATGCTCCTAATTTTGGTCGCCGGATTCGTCTATACAGTTGTCTGAAAACTTCACTATATCTAGCGCCCTCATGTGACGCTTAGTATATAAGTTAACTTAATCATGAATATGCATGATGGCATTTCTGGTCCGCGACAAAAACAATGGCGTCCAGTCATGATTCGAAGACCATGTAAAATTGAAAAAGTACTTTAGAATCCAGCTGCAAATCGCCGTTTGAGCCAGGCCTCTGCCCTGGTCTAGATTTCAGCTCGTTTTGTGAGTTTTAAATTCCTAGTGGACTTTGTTGGATTGCTTTTGCATCAGACTCGGTCTATTCAAATCACTGCACGTGACACGAAATGCATGTTGAACTTTTCATGCGCTTAGGCGTCTTAAGAACCGTTCGATTGCATGTTGTGTTTGTAAGAAAATCTATAATGACAAGTTTCAGCTACTTGAAATTGAATGGATTATTACGTAATAACTATGCAGGTTGCGTAATACCGATAGTTGAACAGCCTACACAGTGATCGCACAAGTGTCTTTAAAATTGAGGTTAGCCCCGCTTTTTTTCTAATATGGCGAATGACACCGGTCAGGTGTGATGACTGTCGCTGTTGCATTTTTGTCTTGCAATTGAACAGCTGCTGCTGAGGAATGTACAAACGGCCAGGTCCTCCTTGATTGCCAGGAATGCCAGCGTGTCTGCGAGAACATCCACCTGGCCTGCAAATACAAAGCGCAGAGCTGCACGCAGGGCTGCGGCTGCCCCATTGGGACGGTAAAAAACGATGACGGCACGTGCAAGCCAGAGGATCAATGCGATTGTTACTACAACGGACGGAGTTACAGTGTCGGTGAACAATTCAAAAAGGAATGCAATCTATGGTGAACATTTATTTTCTTTTCAATTTGTACTTAGATAATGATGTATACACATGCGGCAATCACCCTGAAAGAGCACAGTATAAAGTTGGATGTGCTTGGCATTCCCGATGCTCTGGGGTTTATGTCATTTGTTTTGTAACATCCACTTTGTACTCGGACATATTTTGAACGTGGTCAGGCTGGGTTTTCTTTAAATCACGAAGAGAAGGTTGTATAGGATAAAAAGGGTTCACACAAGCTTGGTCTGGCTGAGACTTCATAGAAAACAAAAGGCATTAGCTTT